>JANIJG010019692.1:129106-166114 GCA_024611175.1 Megaceryle torquata | reverse complement strand
AAAAAAAAAAAAAAAAAAAAAAAAAAAAAAAAAAAAAAAAAAAAAAAAAAAAAAAAAAAAAAAAAAAAAGGAAAAAGAAAAAACAAACAAACAAACCAACCCCACAAAAAAACAACCAACAAAAAGGATGCTTCTGGCCCAGTGGGACATCTGAGCAAAATTGCTTCTTTCTCCTGTGTACTTAAGGGCTGATGCATTGAAATTGCAAAATGGTGGGTTAGGATCCCAGGTAAGTACCTTATTTTAGCCCAGAGGTTGGGTTTGGGCCTGTTATTAGTGTAAACATGAAGTTTCTAGTCTTTCAGAAAAATACCTTCTCTAATATAAGGAAAAAGAAGCAAATTTCCTTATATAAATGAGAAATGTGTAGGTGTTGGAGTAATTATTTTAATGGTGGTAGTAACTCTTCCAAAATGTAGACAATTTCATGAAAATTGTTAGAGTTTAGCAGTCAAAGGAGAATCACAAGACATTTTTACCTGTGTTGCTGATTAACAAAAGCAAATCTTGGAATTACATGATATGCATAACACACTAAACAGTCTCTGACTCTGTATGTTTTATTTTAATATAATTATCTAATGTTACATAGATAGTTTGCTGCACATTTAGCACTCTTTCCCAGCAAAACAAATGACACACTACATAGCAATTTGGCATGTGCTATTCCCTCAAAAATTAGACCTCAACTTGAATTAAGGAATTAATAAATCAAAAATATGGCTGCAGGGGAAGAAGAGAGAGCTTCACATGCAAGGGTTTTCTGTACACCTCTCTGCCCTAGCTTTTAGGAGACAGAGCTGGTGCCAGGCTGTATGACAAGACTCCTAGTTGATCAGCTATGGAGAAAGTCATATAAGCTAACTGGACACAATTACACCACACACACACCATGCTGGAGTTCTGGACAGTCATACAGGCTCAGGAAACTTAGTCTCATGACCACAAAGATGCTGTGTAGTATCCTTGAGACCAGTCTCCCACTGATTAGCTCTTCAGAAGTAACATTATTCTTTACTCAGCTGTAAGCAGCATCTTTAGGTGGCAGCTGTGAAGGTTTAGATAAAAAAAACACTGAACCTGCTTGTTGTAGTGTTTCTACAGCAAGGCTCAGGTTGGAGAACCAGAGTGCCTCAACCCTTGCAAGGGGCTTTGGGCTGAACCCAGTGCTGCTGGGATATGGTAGGCATGGGCTGAACAGCTCAGAGCTGCCCAGGGAGCTGAGTGCAGAAATCTCTGTCAATCCAGGTGACAAGGAGCAGGAGACTGATAGGTAAATAGTTCATTCAGCTGAGATGGGAACCCACGGATCACGTCCACAGTTATAAACTTACGCTCCCAGACATGCTTTCTGACAAAATCCCAAGCATGTCATCCAGATGTGGCAGCCAAGGCCAAAACTTCCAAGTTTATTGACTTTTCTAGTGCATCTGCACAGGCTCCAGAACAAGCCCATCATCGTGATGCCACAGGGACAGCCACGCTGCTCCTAGGGCCATGCTAAAGCCCCTGCCCAGAGCCGTTCCCTGCCAAGCGGACTGTGCCCCTGCAGACATACCCAGCCTGGGTATGGCTGCAACATAGCCATGCACCTGCCCAGTATTCAGGGTAAAGGAGAGGGTTTCTTGCCTTTAACATAAGCAGTATGTTCTGCCTGTATTTATTTGTAGGATCCTGAGAATTATTTTGGATCCTGGTGCCTGGAATACATTAATAGTATTATTAAGGGGGCAGGTGGTGTCTACAGTGCTCGTGTGGAGAAAGGCAAAACATATCTCTCTTCCAGCCAGCTCTGGAGGCAAGGCAGCTCAAACTCAAAGACTGGCTCAGCCAAAAGACCTGGAGTTTCATTCCACCTTTTGGAAGGCACTGCTGCCTGTCCTATGTTCTGGTTACCACTTGTTCCAAGCTGCTTGGAGTTCATGTCATGTGCAGTGGCTCAGGGAAACACATGAGCAAACATGGGGCTGCAACAGGATTGTTAAAAGCTTTACATTTTAAACATTTCAGTGTACTGCAGGCAGAAAGCCTTAATATGCGAGGGAGCTTTTCCTGCATTGGAAGGGAAAGGAACACAGAAATGGTGTCTGCTTCCTCGTTGACATCTCAGTTTTCCTACGGTCACGGGTAAAAGAATAAAATGTACACTATCTGGAATCATGGCAGAACCAGTTTTCCACACTTTTTATAAAGGTAACTGTGAGATTGAAAGGATGTCCAATACATTCTATTAATTTCTTTTAATACACAATGATTGCATCTGCATTCATCTTTGGATTCTGAAAGATTTAAAGCATGGCCTGAAACCTTTATGAATATGAAGCCCACTACTAATCTCACGATGAAAAATTAATCACATGGGCATTAAGTGGCTTACTCCAGGCTTTGCAGTAAATCAGTGCCAGTGATGATAAAACCCTGGGGTCTTAACCTCTGCTGCCTCCTGTAGCAAATGTCTTTACCCCATGATACTTTATAGCTATTCCTGTAGAAGACCAACTGTTGGTTAGTTATTTTTACAGGAAATCTAAATTGCTTTATTAGTGTTGCACTGACTAATTATACCAATAGCAGCAAACTAATTATATGGTGTTACTGTCCATCTATACAGCCATCCTGGAAATTTCTGATACGTGAAAACCATTTTTGTAAGGATCCAGTTGTCACAAACTCTACTAATCCTGTGCTGTTTGTTACTGTTTTAAAAGTCCTCAGCACTTACCTTCTTTAAATTGACTACTTATATTTGCTATTCTCTACTGAATCATTCAATGACTCTTACATTAAAATAGTTTTTGAACAGGATGATTAAAATACTCGTGAACAGATAAGTAAGTCAAAAGAAATTCCAGCATCTAAGATTTTAACAAAATGTGACAACTCTCAACCTTGAGGAAAAAATATGGATAAATAATGGCCAGTGTCACATGGCACATCAAAACAGTGCAAAGGAGGAAATTAGTGAGGGAAAATACATGTCACATTATGGAAACTAAAGAAAGGTACACACACACACATTTCTTCCTACAGATGTGGGTGTTTTTACAAGTGGAACAAATTTATTCCAAGCTCACAACTGGAGCATTTAGAAAGCTCACAATGACAAGTGCAATAACACTGGGAGCTGTAGAGGCAGCATTTCAAGGCAGTAGCTTTTATTCTACCTTCTGACATAGACACCCACTCATTCTGACAACAGGAATCCAGAGGGAATAATGCTGAGGATTTTTTTTCTCTGCATTTCAGTACAGAAAGTAGAAATCTGCTGTTCTCAGTAAGAATAGTCATGAGTACTAACCATTAAGCAAACAAGACACGATCGAGTAGGAAATTGGTATTTGAGATGCTGAAAATCTATGATTTTTAGAATAATTGTTTCTTTTGAAACTTTTCAGTCTTATGAGACATAAAGACTATATAAGAAAATTATTTTTTCCCTAAAAGTCAATAAGGAGGCTAAAAGCACTGAACTCCTGTTATATTTCACTATGAAAAATAAGCTTAGAGGTCCTAGACAGGCTTTCTCTGCTTTAACACACGGAAATTTAGATTAATTATCTAAGGCCTAGCAGATGGCAAATTTATCGGGTGATGATTTATGACTTCTATAAGAGTTTGTACAATTATTTTCAAAGCAGTAAATCCAGCAGCTTCCCATTACAATCCTGTGTTGTTCACTGCATGACACGTAACATGAACTTGAGCGGTATTCCCTGGGCACAAGTGACTACACAAGATCCAGCCCAGAACCCCTTTGCCACTGAGGCTGGAGAGCAAAACGCAGTATTATTGATGACTCCTGCCTGCATCTTGGAAGTACTTAAGGATCAAAGCACATTCCAGAGACTCAAACCAGTGAGGGTAAGATCTGCTATACAAACAAATGTAATCCACAGACAGTAATTTCTGCACCCATCCCCTACACTATTTGAGCTTCAGGAACAGAAATGTGAATCGTTATCTCAGGCTGTCTCAAGTTTACAGCCCCGACTGCCTTGGGATGCATAGACAGGCTGTCTCCACAGCCTCTAATGCTTTGCGAGGTAGCTACCCTCCTACACCAGCAGAGGAGAAAATCAGTTTCTTGCCCTTTTTTTTTTTTTCCTTCCATGTGACAGTTGTCTTTTGCCACTCTTCCAAGGGGAGAGCAGAACTTAATGTCTTCCCTTTGCTGCTGCATCTCCAGGAAGGAACGTGTGGAAGCTGGGGCTGCTTCTTCCAATTCATGTACCTGAGACTCTATTATTCCCTCTACACGACAGTCCTTTTGTATGCTTTATTAATCATTCAACCTTCTCCCTCTCTTCCTTTTGAACTGGTCTTTTTATCTCCTGTCTTCTGTTATTCTTGTCCCTCCTTCTCTCCACCCACATCCCCATGGAGTTATTATTTTATTACACCATCTCATGAGCTCTACAGTCAAGCAGAGAGTAGAAGTAATAAAACAGGAGAAGAAAATTTTGTGCTTTGTACTTGATTATAGATTGGCTCCTCTTCATAGATCCAAGACAGGTGTCCTCTGCATCACTTAGGATTATGGCCAAAGTAGCAAATTTTTGAAATAGAGAAGAGTCCTAGAACAAAAATGGTGCCGATAGTACTGGCTAATAACCACCAAAGCTTAAAGAGTGTTTCACTGAAAATTTCTGCAAGGTGATAAAAACATCTCAGATTACAACGAATGTAACTTAGGGTACTTGCTGTATTATAAGCACCAGTTTGGAAATGCTGTAAACCCCCTCCACTTACCTACACTGCAGCTTGCAAGGTTTAACGAGCTGCCCAAATTCAGGTGTAAACACTACAGTAAACTGAACAGTGTCACATCTAAGCTTGGCACAGTAGGACCCCTCTTACAGCTTTTGTTTTTTTTTTTCAGTACATGTCACCGGAGTGAATGTGATGAGGAGGTGGCTCACATTATGCTGGAGGCCCAGGACAGGAAGAGGAGGGTTCAGATTTTTTTCTGCTCCCTGGTTCAAATCTGCTTCCAACTCTCTTAGCAGAGAACTAGAGAACTGTGCCCCCTGCAATGAAGCAAAGGGATTGCACAGAACCTCAAATGAAAAAAAAAAAAAAAAAAATCAATCATCTAAAATGAAGGCAAAACAAAGTATCTTTTCTAATCTGTTTTCTGGAGCCAACCAAACTGCTTGGCCAACATTTTCCATGTAAGTCAGATAGAATCAGTCACACCTGTATAGTGTGGGTGGCAAGAGCATCCAGGCTGAATTACAAATACTAAACCCCTAGTTTTACAATGGGAAAGTGCTGGGTACTTCTTACTAAAAACTGTCTTTACAGTACTGCAGTTTTAAACTTTTTATATGCGCAAGTTATGAAGAAAGGTTTCATGTGCACAAATTCATCAATCACAAATTAAATAAAGCACCCTTTACTTTGTTCTAGGAATTAAAAACCCACAAGTCACACTGAAACAACAGATTTCTTGAAACTAAACGTGCTAGAAAAGCTTAACAGTGAGCCAACAGATGACTGCAAGAGCACAAGGGCAGAGCTACCCCATACTGACAAGGGCACTGGTCTCAAGATTGCACTCCTAAAACCCTTGTGTCTGTAAACATCTCCAATACAGTCAACACTGATAACAGATTTTTTTTTTTCTTGCAGCACTATGGAACTATTGTCTATTTTGTTCAGTATTATATTGGTAATCAAGAGCCTCAGAGTAATTCTGGTTCTAGGAAACAGATCCCATGCAGTTTATTTGCCCTGAGAATATAATCCATCCATTTCTACAATGCCTGTCATTTCTCCAAAAGCCTAAATATAAACCTCATACATGATATCAGACACGTATCAAGTCTAATGTTGAAATCTCAATGGATGTAACTCTCATCTGGAGCTTCCTTTTCCCCCACATACACAGAAATCCCTGCCATGTGTTCACGCTCTGCATTTATATTTTAAGGTAATGTTTAATCAGATGCTTAGCCTGGAAAATGAAGACATCCCCTGAAAGTAGGTCATGGTTATTATCAAAAGAAAGATCATCATGCTGGATTGTTTTACTGGGAATTTCAAAATAAGAACAACTTAGAGATTCTGTTTGCTAAAACAATACCCTTTTTTGGAAATACCTTAAATGGAAATATTATATTTTACAGTGAATTCTGCTGTAGCTGGCTTGGGACGCAGGAAGCAATATTACTGATGTGCCCTTAATCCTGCACTGAACCAAAGCCTCAGTGTAACAGTTCTTTTATCTGCTGGTGATTTGATGAGGAATAAACTGTCTGCTGAACCAGCAGGGATAGTTTTCCTATGGAGAACTATTTCGTATTCTTTTTGCCAGGATTGTTTTTAAAAAGAGTGCACTGCTCTATCACTTCCGAAGTTTAGCCTTCTATTGAATCCTATAACAAAGGGGAGCTACTATATATTAAATAGAATACATTTTTGCTATTGTTATGTTTAGTTCTTGAATGATAAAATTAAAATTCTTATTCCTGAAAGTAATTATTAGTTTAATAGTCCCAGAGGAAAGTAATTTGTATAATCCGGGATCCAAACATCTATTTCTAGTTTCATTAACAGAATACAAATGATACCTTACACAAAATGCTACTGCAAAATTATAATTAATTACAGCCAACACATTTCCAAAGCTACTGTTTAGAAATTCAAACATTACTTTCTTTATTTGTTCAGTCTTAATAGGAATAATGTGATAAATAATATAGTAAATAAAACAAGATCTTTGGGTTTACAGGTGACCAAGAAAAAAAAAAAAAAAGATTTCTTAGATTTCAAGATAATTACATCAATTTTTGCAACTGAACATTGAAACAGTTTCTTTCTTAACATGAGATTTAAGAGAATCTCACCAAAAGATACATAAGGGTACAGATTAACCAAGCAAGCATAGAAATAAATGTAGGACTCAAAAATTGAAGCCTCTACTGCTAATAGCAGATTTGTTACATAACAAAAAGCAAATTAAGTACAGGCTCAGATGAATGTAATTCTAGTGAAGTTTGGGAGATACATTCAAGTGAAGCATTTAATCTTCCTTAATCTTCTCACGTTATGATTAATCACTCACCTGTGGACTCTGAAAATAACATAAAGATAACAATAGAAACAATATAAAGTTACCAGCTATTCCACTATACAGTTCTGCTCCTAAACAAAATACTGCACTTCCCTACTCCCTCTTGCAGATGTGATGCAGTAGTGTGTGATTGTTGACACAACAGAATTAATAATCTATGTTATGACTGGTTCTTATTAGCAATGCTGTCTGTATAGCTGACAAAAAGGCTAAAGGTCAGTAATCAGTTAAGCACAGATGAAAATCTAAGATCATATCTAGGTTTCATAACTTCTACTGAAGAAGTTAAGCAGCTACCCTTTTGTCAAAGAGGGAGCTGGTGTACCCAGATATCAGTGAGAAGGCCTGAGAAGATGCTGGTCAGCGAGCTGCCAGGGCCAGGCAATGGGAGGAAGGCAATGGAGGAGCACTGGGGGACAAAGGCTGTCTCAGGGGGGTCCTAGCACCTCTAGGAGTCTGCTGAGGCTTGGCCCCCCCCAAAGCAACAAATAAAAATGGTGTGTCTGTCATGTAAATATGCTATTCCCATTCTCAAGAGCTGTGTGAGGGATGCAGTTTCAATTTAGACTCACTGTACATTCCTACACATTTGTCTTAAAATCTGCTGGGGTTTTTTTAATTAAAAAAAAAAAAAAAGACAAAGAAACTGCCTTCCTGTGTATGATAATCTGCTACCTGATAAAAGGGATTACCTTGCTTAAAATACACCTACACTCCTTGTGGCTGGGATGAGAACCTTCAAAATATTCTGATGAATTTCACATGGGGTAGAATATAGGTTTGCAAAGGGCTGCAGAAAGTAGAGTTAAATGTCAAGATTTTTCTAAAACCATTCTTTTTAGGCTATTAACACCAGTATACCCGCACTTCACATCATATTTCAAGTTGGGACCTGAGTCCACACACACGCCCACCTGTCCCCAACTTTCACTTTGTGTGGAGGCCAATCCAAATTTAGAAATACAATGGAATAGTAGCACAAACCAGAAATAATCTCAGGGAAACAGCTCAACAGCTCCCCAGGAAAAACGTGTAGGCTTTTACAACCTTGGTGCATTCCTAAACACAGCGCTCCCTGTGGTTTTTTGACTGAGTAAGCATCTTCTCCCGGGCTGTCCCACGTAGCCCCTTTGTCCCTGCCACTGTCAAAAGATCATTCTTAGAATCGTCCCTGTGTCACCTGTCAAAAGGCAAGCTACATTTATAGACAGCTTTAAAATGTGGGAGAGCCACAAGATGTGACAAGTAATTGCATACCTAAGGCTTAGGTGTCAATGAGCAGTAATAGTCTGAGCAGGGTGAGAGCAGCAACAGGCTACTCATGAACAGGGTGACTGCATAACCACGGCCTCCACAACGGGGGCAGTCAGTGAAGTGGGTCAGAAACATCAGCAGAGGAGGAACAGCACTGACAGCACCTGAGCCTCAGCCCAGAGCACAGACTGTTGTGCCACTTCTCACAGCTACAAACAGCCTTTCTCTTGAAGAGCAGATGGGACAGCAGTGAACCCTAAATATTTTCTTCCAGGCTAGTTACTGGAGAGGACTCCTAATGATAAGAGCGAGCTGAATCCAGGTGTAAATCTGCTCTTCTCAAAGACTAAGTGAATGCTTTATATATTTTTTTTTCCCTTGAGCTGGTGCACATTTCATAATGCACTTAGGCTCCAGAATCATAAACCAGCCACATCCTGAACAAGCATGCATGCCAGCAGCCAGGACAAGAAGGGATGTTCCTCTCCCAGGGAAAAATGTGCCATGTTCTCAGTTCTCTGCACAAAACAGGGAATCAGTAGATCAGAAGAGAAACCTGATCGTCCACAAAAGGACAGAGAAGTCAATGAAATACAGCACTTGACTCAGTAAGCCTTCAGACTTGAGAGGTTTCACCAGAAAGAGCTCTATATGATCATGATTTTTAAATGCTCTCTTTGTATCTCTAGCATATAAAAATAAGAGTTTTGTGTATGGCAAAGTTTTTGGACTTTCTTCTCAACAAGAATGACACAATTTAAATCAAACAGCCAGAAGGCCATTCATGTAATAAAATGTTTTAACCTTTTTCAAGAAACTGCAATAAACCTAGAAGTGTGCAGATGTGCAAATGGTACAAAATGATGTGACACGATACAGTATGTGTTTAAAGAACACACTGCTTCAGAATACAAAAACAGCTTTTGCAGACAACCCCCACTGCTACCAGGCTTCACGTGATCTGCACCGCAGTTGCTGGACTACCACAAAGAAAATCTAACTTTTTGGCCAGCAAGTTGGTCAGCAGTTTGACCAGAGTATGCAGAAAATCATGCAAGAGCAGAATTGTCTTGGTAAAACACAGAACCCCAGTGCCTGCTGAAGCACCAGGGCTGGGGGAAGCTCCCGAGTAGCCCTGAGGCTGTCTGGGCAAACAGGTCGCTCGGTTCCAAAACACCATCTCTTCCACAACGGAGATTTCTCTTCACTTACACTGGATCTGTCACATTAACCACCTACTGAAAGCATGTGGTAACAGCAAGAACCTGATTATCTTTCCTCTCCTCCACCTTTAATTCTCCCCCATCTCTGCACCCACCAAAATTTATGAAAAAAAAAAAAAATTACTGTCCCTAGTCCTTCATTAAGGAATCATTCCAGGGAACACCAAGTTTCACTATTGTTCATAGGCAGGTATCTGTAAGAGTGTACTATGAAAAACAAAAAAACCCACCCCAAACTACAGTATATTATATTACCAAAAATAGAAACTTCCAACAGAAGGTTGTATTCTGACAAAGCGTTGCTACCAACACTCCTGAAAGAACTTTGGTAGACAGACTCTTCTGAAGAAATTGAAAAAGGGAAATTGACAGCATAAATTAATGAGGAAAAAAAAGAACTGATTTCCATTTGTAATCATCACAGGTATAGCAGAAAAATATGACTTCTGCCTATGGTTTTAAATATCCTCACTAAATTTTATGGTTGATTAAAAAAAAAAAATCCAGTTATTCTAAGTATTATGCAGCAGTGTCAACAGCACAGAGAACCCACAATACCATCACCAGCTGCAGCTGTTCAGTTACTCAGAAACTCCCCCCACCTGCAGTTTTTAAGACACACAAAGGGAGGTATATTGACATCCAGGTGATACTGAGCAAATCTTATGAAACACCTGGAGAGGAAAAAAAAAACTAATGCCAAAAAAACCCAATGCCCCACCCCCCCAAACCCAGAATAAAATCTCAAATGATCAAAGTCTGAAGTGAAAAATTATCTCAGGCTTTTCACACAAAACTGCTTTAATCCTGTGTAAACTTCTCCCATGATTACACAGCCTTTTATAGCAACACATCTCAACCCAGAATAGTTAACAGCTGTACTAAGCAATGTCTCAAACTCATTTACCAGAGTAAATGCCAGGCAGCCACGATATGAAATTACTCTTAATTCTACTAGTTTGACTAAAGTGAACTCAATGGAGGATAAAGCCTCTACATTGCTGGATCTCCTATCGGGTAAGAAAATGCTTCACTGGGATACATGCTGCATTGGCCTACCACTGCCTGCCCCCAGCACTGAACAGGCTAAAACCAGTCCAATTTCCCCCTTTATATTCAAAATTACAGTATGTACAAAAATCCTTTAATTTCAAATAACATTCCTCTTTTTCCTATTATGAAGGCATAAAAAAACCACTGCTTATAATTCACAAGTTCAGTGGCTTATGCCAAAGTGGCAACTTTTAATGGTGTCAGGGCAATGGTTTTAAACTAGAGAAGAGTGGATTTAGATTGGATATCAGGAAGTTCTTTACCATGAGGGTGGTGGAACACTGCAACAGGTTGCCCAGGGAGGTGGTGAATGCCCCATCCCTGGAGAGATTCAAGCTCAGGGTTGATGAGGCTCTGAGCAACCTGCTCTAGTTGAGGATGTCCCTGCTCACTGCAGGGGTTCTGGACTAAATGACCTTTAGTGGCCCCTTCCAACCCAGGGCATTCTATGATTCTATGAAAACCAATCACATCTAACTTGCATAAATACTCAAAACACCAAAAGAGGCAAAGATCACCCTTGGTTAGTGCACACAGGATCCTCTGCATGTGGATGGAATTGGCACGACACCTCTTCTGGACTGCAAACCTGCTATACTTTCTCCTATTTGAAACTCCAAGCTTGCGCTGTTAACAACCCAGTTTTCCACAAACCTCATCTGGTTGGCCCTTTTCTTTTAAGAAAAAAGAAGCACATTAGGTCTGTGGGTCAAAAAAAAGATCTTTAGTCTCTAGCCCTAAATTTTGAGACACATCCACTTGACAATATGAGAAAGGTAAACACATAAACAAAAACATTCTTTATTAAGGATTTCAGAAGTCACCTTCCGAGTCACAATCATCATTTTTTTGCAGCGGCCGTTTAATACCAATTATTAGATCTATGGAGAGCAGCTCTGTAACACAGTGAAGAACTGAAATGACTAACTGGTATTTGCAATACACTGATTCTAAGCCCTTCTCATCCATAGGCAGTGGATGATTTTTACCAAGTGCATTTACAGTTTTGAGATAGAACTTGGCAAAGCTGTTCCGTTCTGTTGTCCTGTACAAGGACTTGGGAATACTTAGCAAAGCATCAGCAACTACATTAGATATGACAGTTACCTCTGCCTGCTGAAGCTGTTTTGAATAGTACAGAATATAATAATGTAAGAGGATTTCAAAGTAACCTCCTACGGGCAAGACGGATCCTGCTTCTATGAGGGAGTTGGAATAATTCTGTGCAATACTTACACAATTCTCATGTTTAAGTAGAACATCACAACTTGTTTTTTCTAGATCTCTGCCAACATCTAGGCGTTCATGCACAGTGACTGTTTTAGGATTACATGCTGCAGTGATGCAGTTCTGATTGTCCAAAAGTGAACCACTTTTATAGTTCTCATGCACGCTACCCGGATGCTCGCATTTTCCATGCAGTTTCTGTACATCCCTTGAAGATCTATCTCCTTCAGTGGCAACATTGAACTCTCTGATGTGCAAGATGGGATTTGAGGATCTCTGGAAGTCTGTTTGCACACATTCTGGATTTTCACTTGCCTGAAAATCAGAATCTACAATCTGTGTCTCTGTTTCATCACTATG
This sequence comes from Megaceryle torquata, assembly GCA_024611175.1. Taxonomy (NCBI): domain Eukaryota; kingdom Metazoa; phylum Chordata; class Aves; order Coraciiformes; family Cerylidae; genus Megaceryle; species Megaceryle torquata. Next base: position 153,922 of record JANIJG010019692.1, on the reverse strand, counting down.
TGCTGTCAGCTGATGTTCAGAAACCAAATTAACATTACAAGAAATATTTTCTGTTACGACTTGCATCTGACTAGCTGAAGAATGCCAACTGCCAGCCTCTGAGGCTTCACTCTGACTTTCACCTTCTGCTTTGCAACCCTCCGTCTGATCGACTGTTTTAAATAGCTGCTGTAGCATTGTAAATGCTCCTTGTAAAGCATCAGCATGTTGCTCATTAACACCATCAACTGGCCCACAAAGAATAAGGCAATGCGGCTGAAAGGTGCACACACTGGTAAAACCGATATGAACACATCTCTTTGAGCCGAGCAGCAAGGGCCGGCAAAATGTCACCACTGCAGTTTCAGTGATTTCTCTATGTATGTTATCACCAACAGGTGCATAAGGTGAAAGTCCTGTGATTTCACAGATAAGGGCTACTTCTTCTGAGGATAAGCACTCTACCACAGATATGCCATATAATTTTGCATAGTAGATAACTACTTCATCTTGCCTTATGTTCGACAGTAACAGCTTAACGTTGTTGCTCTGCAAGTGTTTCATTAAGGCTTCCATCCTCCTTGTGATCCAGTGAAGGGAAGCCTGATACTGACTCTCAGAGTCGACAGCAAACTCGACGCCAGGGGCCGAGATGGCGGGCCGCAGGGGCTCGGTGACGAGCACGGCCCGCAGAACACTCTCCGTGGGGCAGTAGGCCGAAAAGTCCCTGCGGAGAACGAGGCCGGGCAGAATCCTGGAGCTCGCCACGGGGAGGCCGGCCACGGCGGCGTGCAGCTCCGCGAAGCGGCGGCCGAGGAGGCGCAGCACCCGCGGGCACGGGGCTGCGGAGGCCGGGGCGCAGCGGCGGCAGTACTCGCAGCAGAGCCGCACCAGGTGCCGCCGTTCGCCGAGTCCCAGCCGGCCGCCTAGGTAGGCCTCCAGCAGCGCCTCGAGGGTGCCCGCCTCCGCCTCTCGCCCGGGGAGAGCCGAGAGAAGGTGCCCCCGCAGACCCTGCGCCACGGCCCGCTCCAGCACCCGCGCCTCGAAGGCCCGCAGCGCCCGCCGCAGGCCGCCGCCTGCGGCCATCCCCCGCAGGCCGCCCAGCACGGCAGCCAGCAGCACCACGAACGTCTTGGCGCCGTCCCCCGTCGCGGCTCGGTGGCTACAAGCGCAGGCCGCCATCATCCTGCGGGGACACCGGCTGTTAGGCGGAAGTGCGCTCCGCCCGGCCCACGCCCTCCCCCGGTCCGCCCCCTCCACTCCCGGTACCTGGCCGTGGGCGGCTCCAGGCTGAGCGCCTGCAGCAGGCAGCGCCCGTCCCGCGTCAGCAGCGCCTGGCCCGTGGACCGCACGAGCAGCGCCCGCCCGCCGCGCGGCCCCAGGACGCCGCGCACCGCGCCCGCCAGAGCCGCCGCCTCCTCCGCCAGCCGCCTAAGCTCCGGCCGCCGCGCCATGGCAACTGCCGCGCCACGCCCCTTCCGCCCGCCGCGGGGTCACGTGCGCGGGGCGGACAGCGGCCGGGGTGGAACGCACGCGTGGCGCCGGGATTGGGGCGCGGGTGGTCCCGCCCGGCCCGGGGAGACGGGCCCGGCCCGAGGCCTGGGTTAACACTTCAAATCCCGTAGCCAAAGGGCGAGCCCGAGGGACGCAGAGCTCGGGAAGAGGGAGGGGCGTGTGCCACACGCAGGTCGGGGCGGAGGGGCTGTGGCAGCTACCCCTAATACCACAAACAAAAGTAGCGCAACTCCCTCGTATCAAACACCAGAACTCCTCTGGTGTCGCACCAGCCCGAAGAAGAAAGAGTTTAATCTGTTTTAATAGTTTATTTTATAATCCCCCCTCCCCAAGTCTGACTAAGCAGGAAAGTTAAGTTTTCAAACACAAAAGCCTTCACAAAAAGATCAGATTTTACATATGGCACAAACTTGACAAATCTTTACATGTCTCCAAACAGCAAGAACCCCCTCAAGAAGGCACTGTTTACAATACCTGTTTTATCTGCTAAATTTTCTGTGATTTGAGGATACCCTTGAAATAACAATAATTAAAACAGATGTACAGAATCCTTCTTATATGCTATTTACACAAACACTGGTGAAGTAACAGCCTTTAAGATAACCTATACGAAACACTGAATGGGAAGTCTGGTTCATAAACACCAGTCTAGCAAGACAAAAAAATAAAATTCCCAAAGGCACAGGATGGCAGCAAACAATGAACAAAATAAGGAAAAAAAACCCCACTATTGCTACAGTTTATATTAATTATTTTTCAAATAATTTAGGAGATGTAATTGGGGGTGGAGAAATATCCAGGCTAGACCCTCATTAAGTAACCTCAACTATTTAAAAGGAATCAACATGTGAAATGCAAGATCATCTACTGCTGAAACTGGTATTTGCTACATTTCACATGCCATATTCACTTGTTCTCACCTTAGGGTCACCTGTACCTAATTAGGCAAATGGAAAATTAAAGGCTTAGAGTGCATTAAAAAAAAAAAAAACCAAAACCAAAACAAATGAACAAAACAAACAACAAACCACCCCCACACACAAACAACTGCCCCAAAGAAACCAAACCCCAAACAAAAAAAAACAACAAACTCCACACACACAAAAAAAAACCCCAGCAACAAAACCACATGGCAACAAATTCTGAAAAAAATAGTTCCTGTACAAGAAAAACAAACAAAACAAGATTTGTTAATCAAATGTGATAAGAAGTGCCATTTTAAACTTCAAAAACTCGGAGGCCACAGCCCTCAAGCATCTGCAAACTGTACAATCAATTTTTGTAACTATGTGCAAGAGCTCAGTCGTAAGTACGTATAGTCAAGATCAGCTATAGTCAAGATCGTGGTTAAACAGAACAAGGGTGGTGTGCTGAAGAAATGGCTCCTTACACAGCTGTGACCAGAGGTACTGTAAAAATTAGGCAACAATTTCTTTGTTCTCTTCACATGAGGGAAGATCGTACAAAAGCCAGCAAATAAAGAGTTCACAGATTTTCAATGTACTTTTCAGAATTTAAATTACCCAATCACATAGTCAAGGAGAAGTCTGCAATTTTACTTTTAAAAAAATTTCATCATATATCCTTTACCTTTATGGACCATCACTAAACCAATTTTTAACAACAGAATTAAACTCTAAAAAAATAATCTGAAAAAGAAGATAGCACAGGCATTTTGTCTTGCTCTGCTCAAATCTTTTACTTGAGCAGAGTGTGAATTTCTGATGCAGATTATCTGTTTGGTCTGACACTGCCCAACACGATGCTGCCAGGCAGCTGCCTGGGTTAAAGCCACTGTCACTACCCTGCAGTCCATGTAAAGCCACATGCAGACTGCGTTACTAACTGACCTTGAACAGAAATGATTTAAAAAAATATCAACGTGGAGGGGTAGGGCATTTCTATTTACAAGGGAGATAAAAGTTTGTAACTATCAGTCAAGAATATCAGCACCACAAATTCAGCAGAGTATTATTTTAGGGGATTGAAGTTACTGCCCAAATTCTCACTAATTTCCTTGTTACTCTCCTGTAGAGAGTATGTTTAAAGGCTTGTAATGGATCTTAAGACAGGTGAAGCTTTGACATCTAAATGCAATATGAATGGCCAAATTCCAGGCTTAGAACATTAAATAAATGATGTAATATTCTGCTTTCTTTATGCTATTTTATACGTGGCTAACAACTTCAGGTTCTGTTTAGAGAATTAACTTCAGGATTTAATTTTTTTTTTCCTTTCTCCCTCCAGTGAGATTTTCACAAATTATAGCTCATCAGCTGTAGATTTAATAGAAGTCCAGTCAAGTTTGGTCTTGCCCAGGTGTACAAGATCACTCTGGTTAAGGTACCACATTCCAGAAAACGATTCAAGACCAACCTACGCTGATATGAAGCTGCAAGAAATAAGCTGAAATTGACAACTTAAGCCATAAACTTTCACACAGCTGAGGCCCAAAGAAGGGGAAAAGGTAAAAGGGGAGGCATGTGAAGGTGTTAGCCACAGGAATATATGAGCTAGACTAACAAAGAACAAGTAAAGAGTATTTTCACTCAATACTGGTGAGACTGATGCAGAACAGAATGGTAGATCTCCTGTAGAGTCAGGGAGGGGTAACTAAGCCATGGCAAAAAGCCAGACCTGACCTTTGAACTATTCCACTACCCAGGATGGATTTGATTTCTGAGAGGACCCTCTGAATACAAACTTGGCTGCCCTTTGCATTGTCCGGGTTACTGAGAGTACCTTTACAATACTACAGCTCCCTTACGACTCAGTACACCTGACTGCCACAAGGAATTCACCAGATAAGCACTGGCACTAAATTCTTTGCTGCAGTTTTACAAGTTCTATACATGCATATATCTCTTCAAATAAAAAATGCTAGAAACCTTGGTTTTACATGGAAACATATGCTTCACATTAATTTGTAGGATCAGCATAATGAATAGGTGCATCCCTGTGTTCTGTTAGGTAGTATATATGGCAGTAAGGAGGAATTTCACAAAGACTTAGGGTTTCACTCTCACTTGTTTCATACGTGTGTTATTAAGCCATCCTACACTTTCTAAAGACTTTCCCTTTGGAAATGAAGACATGTGTTTACAAGTGAACTTGCAGAGGTCTTCAAATTCTGTTCTGCATCTTCTGCCTTTTGGGAGGTTCGACTAAAGCTACATATTAGCACACCTTTGCATCTTCACATTTCGCTTCAAAAATAAGAAAGTCCTGGCATCAGCAGTCTGTCTGCTTAGTGTGACATGGCCATACAAAATTGTAAATTCAAAGCTGTAGATTTACCAAGACTTACAAACACCCTGTAAATCCTTGACATCTGCAATTCACGAGAGACATGAACCAAGAAGACAGTACCTTCCCAGACGCTGTACTGTTAAAAATGTGCTCTGTAGATGCAGGAATGTTTTTATGCAAAATCTTAAGTTTTAAAACTATAAAAATAAAATGTCTGGTTTACAAGCCACTATAGCAATTCAGGATTAAAAACTCTTATTTCCAAAACAAATCAAGGACAGTACATTGCAGAATTCTCAAAGACGTCAGCTTTTTACTTGCCAGTTCCTAACACTCATGATCTTTGTATAATCATGTATTTGTTCGACCTTAAATGCAAGTTTGCTTCCAAACACCCAGTGCCATTTACAAAAACTGCTGGCTACTTCAAAAGTTCCTTTGTTACAAAAATGCTAAGTTTAAATGTAACAAAGCATATGCATTTCTCATTCTACCAAAGCGGGAATCACATTCTACCTACAGGATCTGACCTCTGACTAAGTTCATCTATTCTGCGGTGAAGATTCATCAGTACAGCATATGATGTAGTAAAAAACACAAGGCTGATGTCGTATGTCTGCAAGACAGAGGCACACACCAGGAGCAAAAGTGTACTGGCACTTACATGATTCTTTCTTCAACTAGGTAGATGGGAGAGTATGATTCTGAACCATGGATGCTGAGGCAAAGTTCTGTGAGTTGTTGCTACAGGACTCTTTTAGATAATATTGCATCATTTAAAGTCCAAGCTAAAATATGGTCCCCAGAAACACTTCGATCATTCCAGTTCAGAAAGGCCCTTGTTCATACTTCCTACTTGAACAAGAAATTGATGATAAGCTGTAGCAGAACCACGAGTAAAATGAAGACATAGTGCTTGAACTGCAAGAAGTGGTAGTCCATGGGTGGTGAATTAGAAGTGACTCTATTTCGTAGAGCCATAATATCCCTGTAGGATAGAAAAATAATACCCTGTAATTACAGACCAGATAATTTTGTATTTTCTAGTGTGTTAGGGCTCCCTACAGAAAACAGTTTTCAAGGAAAATTTTGAAACAGTGAGCAATCTCCATTTGGGAAGAAGGGTAGTTTAAAGACACCAAGGCTCTAAAGCGGAAAGATAAATACAGGCTCCACAGTAGAAAAGCTAGAAAATTCGTATTCCCTAGAACATTTTAAGGCTTTTTGTTTAGTACTACCTCTTAATGTCTTCTTGTGTTTCCTTTATAGATTCAATGGCACTCTGCAGTTCACCAAGGTCTGCTCCTTTTTTCCTTATTCTTGTATTATGCTTCAGAAGTTGTGCTAGAAAGATATAAAAGCCAGATGTTAATTCACAGAAGTGACTGTTAAGTTAAAAAAGAAACAAAGTCCTAATGGCAACTAAACCAGCTGCAAAAATAAGGAGAAAGTTTTCTATTGAAAACTAAAGTTTTATTTCAGAGTCACCTACAGCACAGAAGGACAGCAAGTTAAGTGCTTCAAATATCTTTAAATACTCAATGCTTGAGGAAATTAAACAACACAGTATCAACAACAAAAATTGCTTTCTGGCAGCATATTGATCTACAAATTAAAATAACTCATCTTGTTTTAAGAAATTAAAGAGTTTACACATTTTTTCCCCCAGGCATTAAATATGTGCAGCACTTAAGCCTACACAACATACTGATGTTTAAAAGGACAGGAAAGTTTGCAATTAAAACTATGAGCCATTCTGCTCCTTTTGTTTTTCCAGAATGTGCTTCATGTTGGATAGAACTGTGACCTAAGGCATGCATTCTATCATACTACAAACACTGAGATAAGAGTATGTGTGATAAATTTGACAGTGAAAGAAAATACTGTTATTATTACTCTATTCAAATGTATCTTTCCCTACCTTCACTCCCAGAGGAGTCCTGGTTATCAGGCTCTGGGGATGAGAAACCACAATCTCCTTTCTTCTGACTGGTTGGCTTTCGTTTGATTTTTGGAACACTGACCTACAATTGATAAACTTACTAATTATTTCCAGAGAACCAGAACTGTAGCAAAGAAGCACATTCTAACAATAATAGTTAAAAGCACAATATCTAATAGAAGTCCAGGTTAAACTTTTTAATGTATAAGCAGTCTCAAGTTTGTGCACCTTCCCATTTAATGGAAAACACACATTAAATTGTTGAGTTCAAGATTGCAATTTTATATTCCCATCCAGTCAAGTAATCTTTACTGCTTAGGATGCAATGCAGAACTGAAAGACTATGGACTGGGTAAAGTACATTTCTGGAGGATGACAATAGTGTGTCCCATCACTCCCAATGCTTTGGTGCCCTTTATACACATAATGTATATATACACAAGTCCCTACATCTTGCTGCACATGCTGACAGAACCGGAACATACCATTGGTGTCCGATGTCGAACTTTTGTTTGGATGGTGCCGTCTTTTTCAAACTGAATCATGTCATTCAAAGGGTCCCATGGCCTGGTACTAGACAAAGTGAATATAATTGATTAATACTACAGCAATTTAAATATAAAAATTATTTCCCTGCTCAGAAACTACTCTGTATGAAGAGGTTAAAGATCTTTCTCCCTGTACAGAAGTCAGGCGTGGAATAAGTATTTTTATCTGCCACCTACAGCCCAGCCTTATTCTGAAGGAGCACAAGAGCTAAGATGCAAACTTCACATGCAGGTCAAACCCTCAGACAGCTAATGAAAGTACAGGCTATTGTATTAGCAAACAATATCATTATGAATTTATCTGGATAGTGATGTGTATTTGTCAAACATGGAGAGATTTTTCTGCTTACTCTACAGTTATTATTTTAGAACTACAGGGAAATGAAAATATCTTTAAAAAGTATTATTTTGGACTCCCTTTTTGCTTTTTCTTTTGAAAGATGCCTAGGAAGGCGAGGTTAATCTTAAATTACCTCTAAGCTCCTTTCACCCCAAAGTGGCTAATGGTAATCAAGACTGATTTCAAGAGGCTCTAATGAGCTACACAGAGTTTTCTTGTTCTGATTTTTTAAGCATGCTTTTCCAAGTACAGCCTGATATAGAATTAAAAACAAAAACAAAAACACAACAAACAAAAATAAAACAAACAAACAAAACCCCAAAACAAACAAAACCAAAACCATATAGCTCACTGGACAACAAAAAGCAGCCAAACAAAGATGGACATCCCCACTGATTGATTACAGTCTTTTCAGGATAGAAACCGCAAGTCAGCTGCGTGAAGACCATTCTGATGCACAACTTTAGTGCAAATAGAATAAGTGTGGATTTCCTTTCATCTCCTCCTGTATGCCTTTAAAAATGTTTGTAGCTGTTTCAGATGTTGTGAATGTAGCCCTGCATTTACATCTTAGCTTAACCTGACTTGAATTAAATGTGATCTAAAGTAACTGGGTAAGAACTAGGCACTACTCTCCTCCCAAAGGTCTTTTGTATCTGTAATCCAGATGCCCAAATCCATAATCCAGATACTTTAACAAATGCCACCACTCACTGAACACATTTTTCAGAGTAAGCATAAAAGACTGCTCTCTATCCAGCCCAGGTGGTGAGTGTAAAAAGGAGACACAAGTTGTACATGCATAAGAAGACAGAAGTCTCTTTCAGGGACTGCTGACATCACAGACTGCTTTCTAGCACAGGGTAAAATTTCCATGGCACATCCACAAGGCCTCAAGGAAGACATAACAAAGATTTACAAAATAGGCTATCCCCTGTAGCCTTAAGACCTAAGAGATTGAAAATACAGTACTTTTCCTGATAGTTTTACACAGGTTTTCAACGTTACTGGCAGACAACTCAGATGGACTATTCACAACTCTTCCAACAGGAAAAGGCATCAACTGCACTAGAAAGTTCAAACCAAGAGAAGGTGTGTGACAGATTTCAGCGTAGTTGGGTGTAGAATTCCCCACTGCAGGATGTTGTGTTGTAAAAGTCTGACTTAAAAGGAAACCAAGGAGAGAGATGGAAATCTATTCAGAGCTGCTAAATACACAGAATCCCTGCTTTTTTCAAGGGAACATATGAGTTGCAAATTTGCTGAAGACATGAAGAGTACTCAGGATTCTGGTACTCTTCCCTAAACATGTACTTAGGCCACTGCCCCAGTATTGCCCTTTTTGTACAGAAAAGTGAAGGGTTCCCAGGCTTAGCCATGAGAATATACTGCCAGCATCAATGGCCTCAGAATTACTTAACTCGGAGCGTATAATCTTTGGAAATTTTATTTTTAAAATCCTTGCAATATAGAAAAATGGTGGGTATTGTAAAAGGATCAGGAGAATGTGAGTGTTCTGTGAAAACCATCACTAACAAAGGGCTCAGCTCTGAGCTGACTCTCGCAAGAGTTGGTAAGAACAAAGAATGTATCCCAGCAATTGGAGAGGCAGCTCCATCTTCATGTTCTGATCCAGATCATCACACAAAGAGCTTCACAGACGCTCATGTGTGCAGGGCATATTTGACAGCTGAGCTAAGCTACTTGGCCCCAGCAATAACCACTGCTGTAAACCTGCTACTCTGAGAGTTATTCTAACATACAACAAATTAAGTAGTTCAATAGAGCACAGGCTTTTCTGATTTCCAGTTTGTATGCCCATATGCAACCATATTTTCCAGTCTGGGAAAAACTATTTAGCTTCTTTGGCCAGTTTCGGGGGGAGGGGGGAACAAAAAAAAAACCCCAGGAGTACAATGCATCCAGTATTGCCATGCCCAGGAAACTCCAGAACACAGCACAAATTTGTTGAGGCACAACCGTAAAGATGGAAAAGAAAAAGCCCATCACAATGGTTACATGAAACATGGTTTCCTGCATCAGCAATCACTGCCTTTTCAACAGAACATATTAACAACCTTACTTTGGTGAAAGACCTACCAAGCTCAGCTACAAAATCATGCATTTTAACTAAAACACATGAACAGTAATATCAGGTATTCATTGCACATTTCATGAGTTTAAACTCATGCACCTGAAACCACAGCAATAGCCTCAGCAACACTACCAGGTATTTAACAAACAGGTTTTCTTACAAACAAACCAGCACTTACTCAGCATATTTGTAGTGCCATTCTCCTGTGACTGAATCCTGATCGAACAGCTTGCATGTCCACTCTTCACCCTTAAGTTTCCTCTCTTTGGCACTCTTTCTCTGAGCTTCTTCCAGAATGTATTTCTCTTGAGTAGCTTCTGTTTGGTCTTTATTATTTATTGCTCTTGTCACTTGTTGCCAAAGCCTGACAAATAATACAGACAGATACAATCTGGTTGACAGAAATAATTGCAAACATTTCCTTAATTATAGGCTAAGTAAAGCAATCAACCTCTAACAGAATATTACCATGTTATAACATGTTTTTTCTACATATCCATCAAGGATGTCCATGATTGTCCATAATTGACCTTTTCTTCAAGGGGGTTGCTTTCTTGTTTTACAGGCTAGTATCAGCAAATGCGTAAAAGAAACCATATTTTGTTCCTAATTTGTTCAAACAATAAAATTTGGAGATGATAATTATACATGGTTCTAAAGTGAACTTACTTCTCTGACTCAAAGTCATCTTGCTCTTCAAACTTCACTGTGTATCTAGGTAATCTACGCTGCTTGATATCAGATGTTGGGTTCCAGAACGTCTCTGAAACATCTGTCTTCTTGTCACTAATGGTAACTTCACTGTCCTGTAACAAATATAATTCAATTACCTTAATGGTAATAACTGCAAAGAGTGCCAAAATAACATAAAAAGGAGGAATTAGTAATTTTTTTTTTTTTGTAATAAGAATTTCTTTTCTTTTGGATGCATATAGCTACATATGCTAACTTTAGAATTCAGTTTCTGCACTCTGTGCTAGTTCTAACTTGGAACAGAGAGGCTGTTTTTTGGACATGGTAATGGTTTCATTGCAGTGCCACTGTCATCTCACCAGAATTGAAACAAGTTTAAACATTTCATGCTGGTGCCGTTAACAATTCTTCCTTCTACTACTCCATAGACTAAAAACATTTCACAAGCTGAAATATATTTTCTTCATGAACTACTAAATTTACATGTTTTCCACCTTTTAAGAACTGCAAATAACAGTCATTCTATACTTCCTTGAGAACTGTCTAAATATAAAGAGAAAAATGTTACTTAATCAAGTAGTTAAAAAAAAAAAAAAAAAAAGGACTCAAGTTAAAAAAAACCCCTAAGTGCTATTTTCACCTGTCTCAACTATCAGCCAGGATTTATAAAATACCACCACTTGCTACTTACCCAGTGACCCTCCAAAATAGCCAGAACTTCTTTGCCAAGTTTAATTTTCCCTGATATCTGGTTAACACTGTCATTGTTACCCAAAAAAGGCTGCAAAGCAAAAATAAATGTTTTCATGTGTATTTTAATAGCAGATTATTTCTGCATTTATGTTTAGCATTAAGGAAAATAGTGAATTTGTGAAATGTGATGTAAAGAGACTTGATGGCTTTTAACATGAAAACTTCTGCTTATTTAATCCCCCAAACAAGTCTAAAATCATAGGAAGTTGCTCTCTCGTGCCATGTTTTCTTACAAGATACACCAAGCAAAAGCACTGACTGAATATTTATACTCAACACTTCCTCTGTTCTTACACTTTCCTAGGCACACACTGCTGCCACTGAGAGTTAAGACAGACTGTTTATTTTTCCCCCAGTAGAGCTCTTCTTAAGATTCATACAACTAGCAATATGCTTACATCTCTTATCACCAGAGATGAAGGCAGTGCTGTAAGTTTCAGTCAAAACCTTCAGACCCAGAACAACACATTAATAAGAGAGATCCCAATATATTTTTTTTAACTGTGTATATATATATAAAAACATCACTTAGTTGCTAGATACACATAGCTAGATGTGTGGCAGTTAAAATTAACATTCTTCAATTTCCAAAAAGACAATTCAATATTAAATCAGATAATACCTAAAGAGTGACATTTTTTTTATTATCATTATGCTCATTCTCCTTGTCATGTCCTCACAGCATTTACTAACCTTGAGTTTGAATTCAATTGTTGCACTGTAGCCAGTTTTCTCACAGGTGATGTTGACTGTTCCCCCAAGCTCCAAGGTCATTGTGCCATAAAGAATTCCTGCAAGAGGAAAAAAAAAGCAGCTAAAATGAATGCTTATAACCAAGAAAAAAAAATTATTTGGGCATAATTCATAGAATACACAATTCCTATGCCAGAGGAAGAGTCATCTTTTCAGATGACCTTTCCTAATAATAAGCATGATCTTTCTGCCAAATGAGAAGCCAAACAGAAACAAAAACTGGATTACATATAAGCAGGTAAAAGGGGTTTATTAAGACATATCTTTGGTAGCATATGCTGCTGGCTCTAACAAGGGTGGCATTTAGTCTTATTGGAGATGATTTGAGGAGGGAAACTGTTGAGGTTAAGACAGTAAAATAACTACAACAGAGAGAGAGCAAAGAAAAACTTCACTTGAACAGAAGCAATATATATAATCAGACCATAGGTAAAGACAATCATGGACAGCCAATATAAGACAACATGATCATCTCCCCAAAGACTTTCAGAAGTACAATGCTGATAATGCTGAACATAATTTATTTCCCATGATTACTGTATTTCCTCCTGCAATCCAGCATTTGAAACACTGAATACATTTTACATACAGTGGATGCATGTTCAAGTATGGTTATTATCCCACCATGCACATTCTTCTTCCATGCATACTCTTCAATTCTCCCTCTCAACCAGCTTTATTAGTCACACTGGTTTCCTAGTTTCCCTTCTTCCTGTTTGACTTGAATGTAACTATATAGATCTTATGAGCTCTTTAATTGTCAAGTATGTTTCCACCAACTCATACAAAAAACATCTCCAACAGAATATTAAAAACTTCCGTGACCAATGGAAAGAGAAGAGCCCGCCAAACTAATACTAACTAATTCAATTAATTGATTTTCATACATCTCAAATGAAGAAAATACTATGGTTGCTGACTGTAACGCTTCTGAAAGAGAATTCTGGCAGAGAATATGAGTAGATAAACTTGAATAAATGACAGCTTAAAAATTGGCAATTCTGAAATGTATTTTGTACTACCACTACTGACCTTCCAGAAAGCTTTACAAGCTACTGAATGGTTTCCTATAGTGAAACTAAAGGCAAATGGCCATGATACTGCATGACCTTTTATGTTTATAAGAGGGAAAAAAATCTCAAACTGTTCTTTTTTTTTAAAAAAGGCAACAAACAGTAAACTAATGTCATGCAATTTTTTAATAATAAATTTATTTTAAATAACTGAACTTTTTTTTCTGTGCCAAAAAGTATATCATTGCTTAAACAAGAGATGTATTTTTCTCCCAATAAAATACGTGGAAGCTTAGAGCCACCAATGTTACTAATGTCCAGAACATTCTTCTCAGATAAGCTCAAATCTGACACAGTATACTATATAAAATAATAAACTTCTGTTCTCTTAACTTTGCCATCCAGAGAATGGCAAAACCCCATTACCTTTACAATGAGCATATGGCATTGTCATTACATAATCTTCTCCCCTGTTTAGGAATGTTAGCCGTCCTTCTCCATCTAGTATGGCAGATAATGAATTCCCTGAAAATCAAAGACGGAAAAAATCACATTTCTCACCCTGCAAAACAACAGTCAACATTTCCTAATAACTGAGCAGTAAAATTAAGAACATGAGTATATTTAGCATTGCAATCTATCCTGTCTAGTGAAGCCACTGTAATACACAGGTTTTCCAATCAAAATGCTCCAAATATAGAAAATAAAACTCTGAAGACTAGTAGCAAAAACTTTGTAAGGAAAATACAATGATTAAAACCCTGGTTCTTCTTACAACCTTCTTTGATCCACAAAACACAGCTCATTTGTGCTGATATAAAGGTACAATAAAAAACACCCACAATATTTACCATAGAATTTTGATTTGGCCAGAATGCTACCACTAAGGCAAAAACCATCCTTGCGGTTGCTAACATAGAAGGCAGATATTGGAGGATGATGTGAAACCTGTTGAAAAAACACATGTATTTAAAAAGAGGAGAAGGAGGGGAAAAAAAAAAAAAAAAAAGAGGAGCATAAACATAGTATAAACCTTGAGCTAACAGTGACAGAATGCAAAATTCAAGCTGCATATAACTCAATACAGTTAATATATGGGAAATGTGGCTATAATCTTTAAAGATCAAACAAACACTGCATTTCAAAAGTTAACAAAATTAGCACCTGACTTTTACTGGATGAGGAGGGAACAGAAATACTGAAAACATCTCTGTCCTTTTCTCTCTAGGAAGAGACACTTAAGAGACGTTTGTAAAAAAAAAAAAAAAACCTGCTCACCAGGAGAGTTTTTATGATACCGTTCATACATTTAAATATGTGTTTTGAAGCTACCACATTGTTTGGATAGCACAAAAATTAATGCATTTACTTTATATTAAATATGTTTGCTCTGATTATTGCAGTACCTGTTCTGCAATATAAAAAGTCTTGCTATTGGTCCTTGGATGAATCCACATGCAGCGGAAAGTTTCGCCAAGTATAGGATTGTATGGTTTTTTTAGTCCCTAAACAGAAATAGAACAGAGAGTAACTGTAAAATGTGGGTACAAAACTCACAAAATACTTTATCACTTTGTCACTGAGAATGACACACACACACAAAACCACAACAAACAAAACCACCAGCAAAAAAACCCAACCAACCAAACCCCCCAAAACTGATATATACTAAAGTACAAGTTACTTAATTTAATCATTTTAATATCACGCTCAGTTACTCTGCTCTTCATTTTAAGGAAATCAGCATAGATTTAGTGTATCTGCTAAACTACTCCAGGCAATACATAAGAACAACTTTTTTTTTGTTATTATTACAGACCTTTCGACTGAAGTTAGGTAGTAAGTACTTTCTTCTTACGGTACTGTTTCCCACCAACTTGACTATAAAGATTATTTAGTATAAAGCTACATGAAGTAGCGGAAACATTAATCCTCCAACTGCAGCATGTTGTATCACTGAAGAAGGGTGAACACAGAACTGGCTCAACTTTATCACAAAATGTTTAGTTCAACTTCTACTCCAAGGGAAATAAAGCAATTAAATATAGTCTATTTTAAGCATTGCTAGGGACCAAAAAGTTCATGATACATTTGTACAAATCATGAAAACTTAACCTTTCTTTTACAAAATACATAAAACATCATTTACAAAGAAAAACAAAGCACATTCCCAAGCCCTAAAACTAATCATAATGAAGTGAAGACAAAATAATATTTGAGAGGACACCTTTGGCTTTTTGTAGAATCCAGACAAATACCATTTCACAACTTTTTTCATGCGGTTGTAAGCATTCTCTTCAAGAGCAGCTCTATGAAACAAACAGAACACAGAGATCAAATACCAGCGTTGTTTCAGTTATAACATGCTATCAGTCACTGTGATGTATCTTGAATTGAGGAATTGACTAAAACAAAGGTTTTGCAATCTGCAGTACTGTAAAACTTTCAGCTTGATTGCATCAAATTCAAAGTTTTCAGATAATTGTCTGAAAAAGGAAATCAAAGAAAAAATTCAGATACGGTATATAGTCTGTTATTTGTAACATTAAATCCTGCTCCACTTGCACTGAAGTTCTTCCATTTATAAGATACTACTTTAGAGAACTGGCCTACCCATGTACAGAACTTAGAGTTGAATAATATTTCAATTTACAGTCATTTAATTTAGTAGCTACATTTGAGGAAGCAACTGTAAAACCGAATAGAACTTAACACTCTATTAAAAAGGTTAACTAGTACTGTTTTATCATTTATTATAATTCTTCTAGAATAAAAAATTAAACTAATTTTGAGGAGTCTTCTGACCAGTCTCCAAAAGGTAAACCTGAAAGGTCTGCAACACAGTTGCAATTAAATTACTAAGAGGGGACAGACTTCAAGTTGCACCATAGGAGCTCTCAGGCAGTTAGCTTTCAGGAAAAAAAAAAGCTATCCGATGAATGATACCTTGTCAGACAAACATTCACATTCTAAGCAGGTTACAGTGTTACTTAAGTATACCAGATGAAACATTTCAGTGCTACTCCATTTTAGTTTAAAAACTGAGAAGAATGAAATCCAGAGGTAGAATTGACTCACTCAGACAGAAAGTCTGCATGGTAGTAGTAATCAGACAGCTTGTCCAGGAAAGAACGAGGTTCCAAGATAAACGTAGGGAGTACAACCTTGGACAAATCCATTCCTGGCCGGACTTGCTTCAGTAGTGTCCAAATCAGACTTTTGTTTTCTTCTGACACTACTTCTGTCTGAGCAGCCTCTCCTGCCTAGGATGAACAAAAACTGCTTACTGAAAGGAGAAAGAAAATCATCCAGAAAACAAATCAACACGTTCTAAGGATGCAATAAGAATGGAAAAGAGATATTTAAATGAACCACTCAGAGAAGGTGAAGCGACTATGGGAGAAAAATCAAGTTTCTCTAAACACACTTAAGATATATCTTTAATGAAGAATGGATATACTATTCAGTATTAAAAACTGCATTTGATTTAATCAGCTCTAGAACAACAACAACAACAAAAAAGAGGTATAATGTTATTCAGAAATCCTCCCTTAGCCCTTTCCTAAGCATCAAGTAGCCTGTGTTCTCACATGCAGGACTTGCATAACAAAGGGCTGCTCATTCTACCAACTTTTCCCCACCGTGAAAGCTGCCACATTTATGCTTTTCACTGTCTTGAGCAGCCAACAATATCGGTGATTTGCCTTAAAATACCCCACTACTTAGGGGTGATCAAAAGCTGCAGCCACACTCCAATATACTCTTTTCATCATTACAGTTTCTGAAATTAAAAGCAAAGGTTGTAGAAAAAGCATCCCTCTTTTCAGGCCAGTTCTAAAAGGCACATTCAAGAATTAACTTGACAGTGCTTAAACTCCTAATTTTTTCCTAAACTACTGCTTCTTCTAGAAATAATACTAGAAAGCAAAAAAGCACAAAGTATTTACGTCCCACGTGTATGAAAAAAAACAAAAACCAAAAAACCAACAAAAAACCCAAACCCAAACCAAAACAAAATCTCATTATCTTGGTGAAAGTCTCAGACACAAGCACAAGTGGCAAACTGGAGCAGAACACAAGTGAATAAAACTTCTCATTACTGCTGAAAATATGAAAGCCAATCCTGCAAGTCAGCTTTCAAGTGTAGTCTGACTCCAAAATATCAGCTTTCTATTTGAAGAAGTTGCTTGCTCACTACATCAACAGCACTTTTACCTCCCCAAGTTCTTCATGACTCTGTTCTAAATAAGTAGTTTCCTTGATATCAATCGGTTCTGGATCAACGTAAGAATCATCCTGTCGCTCTGATGTGTCACTATCGCTTTCTTCACTTTTCCCCAGTCCATCATTATCAGATTCCTCGTGGTCATGGTCATTTTCCTTATCAGATTTGTCAGAGTATGTATCTTGGTCTTTAAAGTGCTGCCTTTCTATTTCACTGTCATTTAATCTACAAAAAAAAAAAAAAAAAAAAAAAAAAGAAACTTGAGCTTTGCACAATAATTTCATGTTTTCAAACCAGAGTCTTAATAAAATACACACTAAAATTGCCAGTATTAAGTCTAATCTGGTAGCAATGTCAAACCAGCTTTGCTGGAAACATACAGAATCTACTTTTCTCACTGAACTGTCAAATACACCAAGTTTATAATAGTTCCATTGGAAGGGACCCACAACAGTCTTCTAGTCCAACTGCCTGACCGCTTCAGGGCTGATCAATAGTTAAGGTATGTTACTAAGGGCATTGACCACCTCTCGAGGAATCCTGTTCTAGTGTTTGATCACTTGCTTGGTAATCTTTCCTATCATCAGGTTTGAACATCTCCTCGTGCAGCTTTGAACCACTGTGATGTGAACTATCACTGGATCCCAGGAAGAACAGAACAGTACCTCCATCTCTGCCTCCCCTCCTCAGGAAGCTATCGAGAATAATAAGGTTGCCCTTCAGCCTCCTATTCTTTAACCTGGACAAACCTCAAGTCTTCAGCCACTCCTCACAGGACATGCCTTCCAGCCCCTTCACCAGCTTTGCTGCTTTCCTCTGAATGAATCCAAGGACCTTCACATCCTTCTTAAATTGCAGGACCCAGAATTGCACACAGTATTCAAGGTGAGGCCGCACCAGTGCTGAACACAGAGGAATAACTACCTCTTTTGAGCACTTTTTATCCTGCGTTTGATGCAGCCCAAGCTGGTGGTGTCCTCTTGGCTACCAGGGCACACTGCTGACTCATATTCAGCCTGCTATCAACCAGCACACCCAGACCCCTTTCTGCAGATCTACTCTCCATCCACTCCTCTTCCAGTTTATACTTGTGTCCAGTGTTACCGTTCCAGGTGCAGAAGTTGACATTTGTTCTTGTTAAATTTCATGCCACTGATGATTGCCTGATGCTCCAATCTGTCTAGATTCATCTGCAAGGCCTCCTGTTCCTCAAGAAATTCAACACCACCTCCCACTTTGGTATCATGAGCAAACTTGATAATGGTACATTGAACTCCTGCATCCAGGACATTAATAAAAATATTGAAGAGAACAGGCTCTACAATTGAGCCCTGACAACCACCACTGGTCACTGGTTGCCAGACAGATGTAGCCACATTCAGTACATCCCTTTGAACCCTGCTGTTCATCCAGTTCTTCACCCAGCACATCATGAACCTGCTCACCTCCCAGGTAGACAACTTATCCAGAACAATGCCATGAGGCAAATCCTTACTACATTCCAGAAAAAACACATCCACCACCTCCCCTTCACCCACTAGGCAGGTGACCTGATCATATAGGGGTATCAAATGAATTAAATAGGACTTTTTCTTGTAAGCCCATGTTGACTGACTGATGACTGCATTGTTCTTTAAATGTCTTTCAATAGCAGCCAGCATGATATTCTCTGTATTTTTTCAGGGTAATGAGGTTAGACAGGTTTTTAGTTTCCTTGGTCTTCCCTCATGCCCTTCTTGTAAACTGGAATAATGTTGGCCAGCTTCCAGTCAGCAGGGACCACTCCAAGACCTCTGGTAGATGATCATAGAGGTCCTGCCCAAGGCAAAGCCTGAGGAAAAAAAACCAAACCAACAAAGCATTGAATGTCTCCACTTTTCCTTCATCCTTATTTTTCAGGTGACCATCTTCAACAAGTATTGGTCCAGTGTTTCCCTTGGATGTGCTCTTACTATTAACAAGCACCTAGTTGAAGATAAAAAAGCTTTCACCTTTCTTCCTCTCCTGCCAATCCCATTAAAACTAGGCCTGCAGGTTTTGATGCTTCAACAGTTAAGCACACTGAATACTTTTAGAATATGCTATATCCAAAGATCTACTTAATTAAACCATTAGTCTTAATTAGACTTAACAGCTGTAACTAATTGCTGTGGTTGTAATCTAGGCCAGCTGCTGATACTAAACCACTATTCACAAATACAGATCTCCAGCTGAATTGTACACAGGAGTTTTATTGTTTCCATGAGAACAGAAGGAGCAAAGCTGTAGCTGAGTCTGCTTGGTCATCTGGATAGGGCCCTGAATCTGGGACAGGGGAAATAATTTCTTTCTGATAGTCTTCTATGTTGGCATGACTGGCTGGATAGATGGAAAGCAGTGGGTGTTGTCTACCTCAACTTCAGGAAGGCTTTTAACACTGTCTTGCATAATGTCCTCCTAGGGAATCTCAGGAAGTGGGGGTTAGATGAGCGGACAGCGAGGTGGATTGAGAACTGGCTGAACAAAAGAACTCAGAGGGTTGCGATCAGCGGCGCAGAGTCCATTTGGAGGCCTGTCACTAGCACAATTCCCCAGGGGCCAGTACTGGGTCCACTCTTATTCAACATCTTCATCAATGACCTGGATGAAGGGATAGAGTATACCCTCAGTAAGTTCACTAATGATACAAAACAGGGAGGAGTGGCTGTGCTGCCACTCAAGCGAGACCTGGACAGGC
Source organism: Megaceryle torquata (assembly GCA_024611175.1). NCBI lineage: Eukaryota > Metazoa > Chordata > Aves > Coraciiformes > Cerylidae > Megaceryle > Megaceryle torquata. Next base: position 134,101 of record JANIJG010019692.1, on the reverse strand, counting down.
TGGAGAGTTGTGTGGAGGGGAAGCTCATGAGGTTCAACAAGGGCAAGTGTAGCATCTCCCTTATGAAAAGGCTGAAAGACCTGTGTCTCGTTGAGCCTGAAAAGAACACTGACAGGGGATCTTATAATTGTTTATAAGAATCTAAAGAGTGGCTGTTAAGAGGATGGGGCCAGTCTCTTTTCAGTGGTGCCCAGTGACAGGACATAGGGCAACAGACACAAACTGGGACACAGGAAGTTCCATCTGAACATGAGGAAACACTTGACTGTGCAGGTGACAGAGCATTGGAACAGGCTGCCCAGAGAAGCTGAGGAGTCTCCTTCTCTAAAGACTTTCAAAACACACCTGAATACATTCCTGTGCAACCTGCTTTAGCTGAACCTGCTTTAGCAGGAGGGTTGGACTAGAGGATGTCCAAAGGCCCCTTCCAACCCCTGCCATTCTGTGACTTTGTGATTTTTCTCTTTTCTCAGAGTATCTATGCCAGTATCTATGCATTTCTCCCACTCCAGGTCTTCTGTCTCAAATACCAGAGTGTATTCTTCACAGCAGTACAAAATTCCTGACTACAACTAAATCTTCATGAGGTGGAGGCATTATTTCAAATAAAATACATGTTCACCTGAAAGTATATTGCATTGGTGGAAGATTATCAAGAGAAATTGCATAGCACAAGCTTCAGACACAGTTATTTCGAGTAAAGAACTAAATCTTTTATATTATCTAATGGACTTTGTTACTATAATTGGAGTGTTTGAAAATGACATTCATTCACCATGCTTGTTTAATAATACATTTCCACAAAAACTTATGCTTTCCACAATCTGGATAAAAGCATTTACTAAAACAAACAAGGAGTTACTCAAGGGCATTCCACCCTTAGATACCAGGTGATACCAGAAAATTTCAACTTTTGTGCATTTAATATAATGATGCAGTGACTGATTATTCATCCATCTGATGATTCAAAGCTGAGACATAATAAAAACATTTAAATAATGACAGGATTACTAATTTTTTTAAACCAAGGAATAGCAACTTACATTCACATTCACAAACTTTTGTCACATATACTAAACTTACGTTGAGATACAGCTAACAAAAGAGAATGAACTTCAAGATACAAAAAAAATTTAACACTTTAACCAAGTACTGAATGATACGATAGCATTGAGCTCCTTGGGCCAGACATTCCTCTGTATCCACCTTGTCTGAAAAAAGATTTATTTTTTTTTTATCCACACACATTATAAAACAGTTCAAATAAAGACATATAAAGAGAATTCAGGAACAAAAAGAACTGCAACCTTAGAAAGGCATTCCCCCTGTGCAGAAGTTATCACTACGAGGTTCTGCCAAAAGGACGATCAAGTTTAGAAATTAATTCACTTACGGTAAGTTTTCTCCACTGTGCAAGTTGTTAGCACGAAGCAGACCATAGATTGAGACATGAGTACTGTCTGATGAAGAGTTCAAATCATGTTCTTTACCTTCTCTTATCATTGTACGTTTAAGCAGACTTGAACATTTCAGTGCCAGCTCCAAAGCATCCATCCAACACCTGCCTAAAGATAAATTTATTATTAGACTATGAATTAAAGATTTAAGTGAACTATGCAACTTTAATTTCTTAATGTCACGATCCTTCTGGGTGTGCTTACAATTTAAGACTTGTTCCACATTACAGGCACTGCATTTTATAATCTGGTGGGGAGATAAAACCAACTCACAACTACTCAACTCTGGTACAACGGATACTTCAGGGTAGAACAAGCAAAGTAAATCATGATTCCATTAGAGAAAATTCCAGTTTTGCTTCCTCAGTGCAAATATGGTTTCACCCAGGCCTGGACCGTTGAATTCTTCTGAAGTTACCCAAAACCCTCTCTAGTTTTGACAGCTAACTGTATCAGTGTAGCAAAATTTGCTCATGTAATAGAACATCAATGTGGAAAACCAGCTGTAATGATAGCATATAAAATAGCAAACATTCTTATTTTTTTCTGACAAAAATTCACTCAACAAATTTGTGTGGTTTTTTCACTCCTTACTTCTTCATTTTCATGTATCTAATCCATTTTCCAATCCAAAAGGCAAATAGAACCCTATTTTTCAAGTCTGCAGAGGTATGCTTAATTAACCAGTAGAAGGAAAGCAGCTACTAAAAAGGTTACACAACAGTCTTAAATTTCGTTTCTACATTGTAACCTTCAAGACAGTTGCAATGACATCGACCACAGCCTCCCAGGGACAAAGTGTTACAGAACTGTATTTTGAGGGAATTTTTACTATGGAGACCCCCGTGCAACTGCTGCATGTCATAATACACAAATATTTTCATTAGAAAGAAAGTATGTCCACATTATACCACTTTAGAAAGGAAGTAGCTGGAGTATTTAGACATACACTAATATAGTTAAATTTGAAATAATCCCTTCTTCCCCTTCTACCCCACCAATGGAAGGCAACTGCATTCAATGACATTTTCTTCAGGCCAAAATTTTCCTTTAATAGCTATGAAAAACTAGTACCACCAACACAACCAAAAGCACTGAGTTAAGGGAGAACCTTAACAATACCGAACTGCAATCACAGTGCTATAACAGACATGGTAAGACAATGGAAGCCATCTATTTCTAATAACTAACTTCTGTCACTGCAGAAAACAACACTCCAAATATCTATTTACCATCTGATTCTGAAGCAGCTCGGATGATCAAATAACTGCTGGGCAATGGCTGAGTTATAGAACCAACTGCTTCACCTTTGGGACCCTTGAAATACACAAAAAAAACAACAGCGTCAGATATTTTAATTCAATTTTGTTTATCATTCAATGTAGTAAGAAGCTGACACAGTGCAGGGCTATTTACTGTCACTCAGCAACATCTAATGAAGACATGAATGGAAAGATAGACAGCCCTCTTTTACTGGATTTCTTCTTCAAAGACTTAATTCTAAGTATAGCTCCCAATCCAACCTCACATTAAGAAGAATGGTCTTTGGGATTCAAGTAATTTTTGGTGTTTTTTTGGTTTTTTTTTAAATCAGACTTGACATAGTAACTTGGAAATGCTCTGCTGATGCTGCTTATAGCAAGATGACAAAAGCATCAAAAGGAATGCCATGGGAGAGACATCATCACTGTCCAGGGATTCCTGCAGATCAGTGTAGAGAGATCACAAGGGACAAGCTATTCCTCTTCAGCTCAGTCTTTCAGCTGAAGAGGTAAGATTAAAAGCAAGCAAAATAAAAGACAGGTCTATGGGTTGGTTTAAGAGAGTTCATTTACAACAAATGCTACCTGGTATAAGACACTGCATTTGAATAGCAACTGGCTGTTTCCACTCCAGTTGCATTTGTTCTTGATGAGCACAAAGGTTCCTTTCAATTCACACAATCATTCAGGTTGGAAAAGACCCTTGGGATCATCGAGTCCAACCATCAGCCCTACTCTACAAAGTTCTCCCCTACACCATATCCCCCAACACCACATCCAAATAAACCTTAAACATCCAGGGATGGTGACTCAACCACCTTCCTGGGCAGGCTATTCCAGTGTCTGACTACTCTTTTGGTGAAAATTTTTTTCCAGATGTCCAATCTAAACCTACCTTGTTGCAGTTTGAAGCCATTCCCCCTTGTTCTATCTCCAATTACCCTTGAGAAGACACCAGCACCAACCTCTCTCTACAACGTCCTTTCAGGTAGCTGTAGAGAGTGATGAGATCTCCCCTTAGCCTTCTCTTCCAGCTCCTTCAATCGCTCTTCATAAGATTTATTTTCCAGGCCCTTCACCAGCTTCGTTGCCCTCCTCTGCACTCGCTGCAGCACCTCAATATCTCTCTTGTATTGAGGTGCCCAAAACTGGACACAATACTCAAGGTGAGGCCTCACCAGTGCTGAGTACAGGGGGACAATCACCTCCCTACTTCTCCTGCTCACACTATTTCCAACACAAGCCAGGATGCCACTGGCTTTCTTGGCCACCTGGGCACACTGCTGGTTCATATTCATATGCTTGTCAATTAGAACACCCAGATCCTTTTCTTCCAGACAGTTCTCCAGCCACACTTCCCCAAGCCTGTAGCAATGCTGGGATTGCTGTAGCCCAAGTGCAGGACCTCTTACTTGGCCTTGTTGAAGCTCATCCCATTAACATTGGCCCATCAATCCAATCTATCCAAGTCTCTCTGTCGAGCCTCCCTACCCTCATGCAGATTGACACTCCCGCTTAACTTGGTGTCTTCTGCGAACTTACTGATGATACACTCTATGTCCTTAGCAAGATCATCAATAAAGATGTTAAACAGAAATGGTCCCAACACTGAGCCCTGAGAAACACCACTTGTGACTGGCCGCCAGCTGGATTTAACCCCATTGACCACCACTCTTTGGGACCATCCATCCAGCCAGTGCTTGTTCTGGCAGATCATATTCTCATCCAGGCCGTTAGCAGCCAGTTTTTCTATGAGAATTCTATGGGGAACAGCGTCAAATGCTTTTTAAAAGTCTAGGTAGACAATATCCACAGCCTTTCCCTCATCCAATAGTCATCTTGTCATAGAAGATGATCAGGTTTGTCAGGCAGGACCTGACTTCTATAAGCCCATGCTGACTAGGCCTGATCCCCTGGTTGTCCATTATATGGCTTGTAATGGCACTCAGGATGATCTGCTCCATAACCTTCCCTGGTATTGAGGTCAGACTGACAAGTCTATAGTTTCCTGGATTCTCCCTTCTGCCTTTCCTATAGATAGGTGTTACATTTGCTACCCTCCAGTCCACCAGGACCTCCCCAGTTAGCCATGACTTCAGCCAAATCATGGAAAGTGGCTTGGTGAACACATCTACCAACTCTTTCAGCACCCTTGGGTGTAACCCAATATCCTGGTTTGAGTGAGAATAGAATTAATTGTGTTCAGTGATTTTACTTTTCAGCTCAGTTCTTCTAACTCACTGCACTTTCTGAAGTCAGCAGCCTGTTTTCACAGA
>JANIJG010019692.1:0-129006 GCA_024611175.1 Megaceryle torquata | reverse complement strand
AATATATTTTATTATTAATTATTATATATCTGAGATGCCTTAAGCTTCTCAGGAAGCTATTTCTTAACTAGTCTTTTTTTTTTAAATATCAGTAATGCTGTAACTATTATATTTGACATTTAAAGACTGTCATATCCTTATGTACATCCCTCTGCTACATGGCAAAGGATTTACTTTAGTTTAATAATGAAGACAATTTGTGGTTTTTTTCTTGTATTTGTTTAAACAGAAATCAGTATCTCTAGTTATTTTCTGATGATCAATGATGGTACTGCCTTGATTCACTAGACTATTTGCAGATTTAGTCTGTTTTGGTGCATTTGTGTTTTGGTATTGCAATAAAATGTTATCAACTGATGTGGTAATTTTTAACCTGATCATTTTTATAATTTGAGTTCACAGTTACATAAAGAAAATGGCTTAAATACTTTTGAAAAATTACTTGATGTAACTAAAATAATGTTGCCATGTTCTTTGAAAGTTCATTGCATGGTTTTGCAGTTTGTCTATCAATAAACTGCAAACAGTTAATTAATGATGTAGTTAAGTATCGGAGTTAGTGCACAGTCACTGTGTACTAGCAGAACACCAAAGATTTGCATGGAACACTGAGTGGAAAAGCAACTACGCTTGCCATTGATACAGAACTGCAGTTCTTTTTCTTTAGTAACATTTCATTTTGCAAACATGCTTACACTGTTCACAATCTTTTGCTTCATCTGTAAATGTTTTAACATTATGGTTTTTCCTTAAGTATTCCTGTGTTTGTCACGATGATATTTTTTCTAGTAAGTTGTCTGCACTGTACATGTCCTCATGGACTGTGTGCCTTCCCATGTCTGTATCTTATAATACTCAACGGACATCACAAAATACCAGCTTTGTACAATTCTTCAAAATATCTCCATTAAAATCTAGAAGAATAAGCCTAGTGGTGGCAAACAGCAAAATCCATATTCCTTTCATTTTAAGGAAAGATAAAAAACCTGGAGCAGAAATGGTTAAATATTTTTCTTGGTTGTTCCTTTCGTATAGGCATTTATCTCCCTTTCTACGCTGCTACTGTTTTAATATGATCTTGCTTATGATGCCTGTTTATGATTTGTAGTGGGCTTATGAAAAATTTAATACAATTACTATGCATTTGCAACTAATAAGCAATTCTCTCTAGCTTTTTATAATCATGGTATCTTTAAAAAATAATCTTTGGCTAATCTTTTATGCAAAATTAGTATATTACTTTTTATTTTCCCTTTTTTTGGCAATGGAACTGACTCTGACCATTATACATGCAGTATATGAAATGTAGTTTCAGTTCAGCAAGAGTGACTGTACAGAAAGTCTAAAATAATCATCATTATATTTTCAGAACTAAATGAAGAACCCATCATGTTTTAGGAAGTACAATAAATCAGCCCCTCATTTTATTTTAACTATACAAATTCAAGAATCTCACCACCTCAGTTAAACTGAGCACCATTTTAGCTTTGTTACATTTATGTTCCCTATTCTTTTGCCAAAACTGAGGGATAGATGTGAGACTGATAGATGTGAGACTTCCAGTGTTTGAAATTAATGTTACAGTATTTTTCAGTATACTCAGCAAGGATCTCTTCTGGGCATATTTCTTTGTTGCCCTTGTTCTGTAGATTACATCAACCTTTCTAGTTATGAGAAATCGATTGTTGTTGACTTCAGATAAAGGAGGTCAGGAGAACCAGAACCTAAAACATTGTCATGCAAGCTGTGGTTCCTGCAAGCATATGATCGACTCAAAACCAGTTCTTTTGTCCATATGTCAGGTTGATAATTTACCAGTTCCCACACTGGAATGACAGTTTTAATCTAACACAGATGCCAGCCAATTAAAGGTTTTATGGATTTTCAACTTAACATGGTATCATTGTTTGCAGGGCTCAGTGTCACTGATTGTGCTCCTGTGGTACCATGTGCCTCTTTAACACCTGGTAATTTTAAGTAATTGTTTATTAAACAATGGTAATGGAAAACATCACTGGATGTTTCAGTATCTGATACTGCTTGGCAAGTCTGTGTTAAAACAGACGGTCAAGGCTTGTAAATACTATAGCAGGATGCAGCTTTTCTGTTAGACTATAGGCATTCTCTTCAGGAAGGCCAAATGCTGGTTTTGTAATTGTACCAAAGAAGGTTGTCCACCATTTGAAACAGTTTTGTCATATTTTACCCCTGGTGGTTGTTAGATTTCATTCCATACTTAATGCTGGTAGAAAAGAGAGTAGATCTTTTTGGCAGAGGAAGATGAGCTCACATTGGCTTAAATACAGACAGATGATGACTTGAAAGTTAACGTGCTCCAAATTTTAGAAATAGCTGTTAATAGTCTTTAATACACGAAATTTTTAAAGCAGCTTCTACAAAATGGTTTTGTGGAAGTTTTGTGTTAATTCCTGCTGCATATGGGCTCTGCTTGGCTTGGAAATAAACAGTCCCAGTGCAGCACAGGGGCTCAAAACAGAGTTGGGTATTTTCTGACTTTTGCCACCTTCCCATAGTAAGAGTTTCTGCAAACCAAGTAACAAAAATGTGGAGCGTTTCAGGTCTTGGCAAAACTGGTCAGATTATTCACTAAAGATTAAAAGAAATTTCAGCTGACTTCAAGTTAGCTGTATTAGCTCTAGTTCTGAGTGTAATTGCAATAAAAACATAACTGATTTATTTGTTCATTGAGTTTTTTATTGAATTAGAACAGTAAATTAAAGATGCTATAGTCACATAATATCTTCAGCAGAAAAGATGTCAAGTATTACTAAATTCTGTGTTAGTTATACCTATATACATACTTCTGTATGAACAAAACCACATTCGTGCTTTCTGTCACTTGGGAAAGGAGCACAATAATAGTTTATATTCAAATGTGTGGATATGTATATGTCTGTATAGGTACCCTCAGAAACTTTGGTAGCAACTGTGCTGCAGAAATTCTTCATCAACACAGGCAGTTCATGTCACAAGTTGCTGAACACGATTTTTGCACATACAGGGCTCTTCATGTGATAATTCTCTATAAATGCACCCTTGAAAAAATGCCACAGTAAACAAATGAAATGATTTTATCTTTTGAAAGTTAATCTTGGTATTGGGATGCAGAAATACATAGAGTAAAGTAATTTCTGTTGGTGAACTTGCAATGGATTGCAAATGTGAAAGACAAACAAATACAGATTTGGGTTGTTTGGGGTTTATTTTTTATTGTTTGGATATTTTTGCTAGACACTTTTCTTTTTCCTTTTTTCATATTTCACTGTTACTTAATCTTATTGTAAGAGCATTTGGTACAATGCCAGCTTTCCATTTTTCTTTACTGTATGGTATGTTATTTAGCGGTGGTCACCAAAGTACTTACAGTTTTGCCTTTGCAAATGGGTAACACTGACAGATACTTCTGGTGTGCTGTTACAGTGTCAGCTGTTTCAGAAAGCATGTGTAAAGCTTCAGTGGTTTTTGGTTGTTTTTTTTGTTTAATACTGTAACCTCTATATTAGATAAAATCACTGATTTAATTGACTTTGCGTTCATTATGGTTTGACCATCTTATAGCAACCTACTTTTTCATATCTTTTTACACTCCCAGCAAGCCTAAATTTGTGAAATGTAGGTCAGGCCATATAGGATGAACCAGTCTACCAGATCTCTCAGTAGTAAGCATGTGAAATACGGAGGGTGTTAGCAAAGCCGTGATCCCCATCTCTATTTTTAATGAGCTGAGAAGATAGTATTAAACAGAATTATACACTGCATAATGTGGTTATAGGAGTCAGCTTCCACAAAGCTGCTGGTCTGGGCCTTTGTTCACACAGACATTAGACATCCTTTGTTTTGCCCCTCCTTCTCTTCTTCAGCAGTCATTCAATGACAAGCGTAAAAAGAACCTCTTTTCCCGAAAATTTCCCTTCTACAAGAACAAGGACCAGAGTGAGCAGGAAACCAGTGATATTGACCGTAAGTATGTGGCATTCGATGGAGAGCAAAGCACATGTAGAAGGGCCTGCTAGATTGCAGTAGGGTGTTACCATGGAGACAGTTTCATGAGCTGCAACAGGCTAATGAGCTTGAGGTGCCAATGACAAACCAATCTATAAAATCAATAAATCCATTTGCCTACTGATAAAGTAAAATTTAACCCAAAGGTATCCCAGTTTGGAATAAACTGGGTAATACTGTTAAGTAACAGTGTGCACCTAACTGGAGGAGGTAACAGCCTTCCACTGCTGTCTGTGATGGTTCCTAATTTCTGATTTGGAGGAAAGAGCACAGCAGCAAAGAAAGTAAAAGGGAGCTTACCAGCTTCTCAAATCTTTCTTCAAAGTCATTCATTCGAATTTGATTTTCTTAATCAAGTGAGGTTACTTTAAAAAATAAAGTGTCTTCTCAAAAAGCAGTTGTATAGGTTTCTAATTCAGACCAGCTCTACTACGAACTGCATTCTTTGCCATTTGCATCACTGATTATACTTCATGTGCCAGTCAGATCAAATCCTATAGCTTTATCTTCTCCTGTGATGTTCTGGGAACTGTCTCCTGTCGTAGCGCCAATATTATATATAACTGACAATTATTTTCTTTGTGATTGTCTTTTTATTGCTTGCCCTCTGGGGACTACTCTGCAGGAGGTCCCTGACGACATGGGATCAAAAGGCCTGAGTAAGTGATCAAAATACTCCCAAGTTATTTTAACCTCCATCTGAAAAATTACCACTTTTTTTTTTTTTAACAGATCTCTTTGAGACTGGTGCTCTACTGGCATAAGGAGGTTGACTCTCAAAATGCTTCATAAGCTTTTTCTAGTCTGTAGTATTCTGGGGATTTTTTTGCTTTCAGGAATGTGTTACTTTAAGTTCATGTGACTATCACATTACATTTATTTGTTGTTCAGAAGTTTACCAGCACTTGTTTGTCCTCAATAGTATTGTGTCTTTGAATTTGGTGATTTTTTTTTTTTGGTCACTTTTACCTTGTCTTTATGTTTTTATTTACCTAAAAATAACCTATGGCTTTTTACAGTAATAGCACAACCCTTTCCGTAGTACTGTAACTAGTTCCAGTTTGCAATCCTCTCTCTACATGACTGACGTTTACAGCTACGTAAAACAAACAAAAGCATTTGCTTAACAAATGCCATGAGAGTTTTTCTGTTTATTTGAATTCTTAGGATGCTTTTAGACCAGATAGAGAGGTAGCTAATACAGGAGACACATAAGCATTTGTTGTATTTCTTGCAGAAACATTAACTACTTGAATACAGTAATACAGAATACTCTGAGTACAGATCTGTTTGTGTAAACAGAAAAAAATGACAAATACCAAAAAAAAAAGTCAAGACCTTGCTTTCAAAGCACGTGTATTAAAAATACGTTAGGTGTTTATGGAATAGGCAAATTAGTCACTACAGATGAGTGACTGAAGGTCCTTAAAAATATCATTTCTTCCCAGGGCATAACTGTTATGCACAGTGTTCCCAAAATTACATGCAAGAAGCTGTGTACTTCTATACTTGGCCTTAATCGTGAAGTAAAAATTCCAGTAGCTATAACATTAATTTTCCATTGCTGAAATGGCTAGTGTCAAGGAAATTCTTGGTCTAGAACTGAAGACCTTAGCAATGTTTATGGCAGATCATAAGCAGTCCCTATGGCCTTATGATCATACCTAGTGTAAACTAAGTGATACTGTCCAAAAATGTCACTAGGTGATTGTGTTTATAAAAACAAAGGGCATCTAGCCTGGTTGTCAGCACAGACTTTTTGAAACTGCCTTACCACACTTAATGCAGGCCATGTTACTTGGGCTCTGCAAGGTGGCTGTTCTTGCTGGCATTTTAGGCTTTACATCTTCAATAATTGTAATTTGAGAGTAAAAGTGTTGTGATAAGTCTGATAATGGGCACAGTCTCCCACCGTGAGGTTTTTAGACATCACTGTGTGCCTCTTCCATGCCGATGTGGACATTCTTTTTCTGAGACAAGAAAATTAAATTGCTGGTACTCCCATATGTTAGGAAGCATTTGTCCATTTTGGAATGAAGAAGGGAGTTCAGTCTAGCCAGAGATTTGCAGTTTAAGCCTATTAGTTCACTTTATCAAAAAACATTTTAAAAGGTTGGTTAGTTTATGTATAATGACTAACTTTTAAAAACATTTATTAATCACTAGCAGCTTACTTGCTTCTTAAGTGTATTCATACCTCTAGAGTCCCCTTGCTTCCTTCTCTTAAATATTGTAGGGGAGGAACTGCGGTGAATTGAATGTTGTAAAAAGGCTTTTCATGACAACAGTATGTATTAACGTATGCACATAATTAGGTACATAATTTCAAATAAATTGTATTTAATTTGTACAGGTCAAACATGAGCTTCTTTATGCAGTCTTAACCTGTGACTACTAGTAGTTTTCATTACAAATGAACATGGTCATTGGGTGGCATGGAAATTTTTACAGTAAAGTTCAGCTATATCAAAGTTCCTGTTTCTTTACAAGACTTGTAGAATGTTCAGGTAACAGAATAGATTGATACCTGAAATTCTTTAATTGCATGAATTTTTATGGTAAACACATTTAACACAGTTACGTAGCTTAAAAAAATTAAACACCTTGTAGCTACTGAAGTATTTTCATTGCTATGCAAAAGGCATGAAATTAATATAGATACTTCAGAATAAAAGCCAGGAGCTTTGGAAAACTAAAGCATCCTAAGTCTGCCTTGCACTTCAAGGCAATGTACCCTAGGAAAGTGTCTAGTACCTAATGTGCTGCACTATACTGGACTTAGTTACAGGAAATGTTTTCTGCTACAAGACTCGACATAATCAATAAATTACTTGCATAGAAATTGAAACGCATATTCCCAGAGTTTCTGCACAACAAAATTAATCTTGAAATGAAAATCTAAGAATTGAAGGGTTATGTGTGAACTATAATTTAGTGTACTTCTTGTAATCTTATTTTGATGTGTTATTTAATGTTTTTCTTTTCATTAACATCAATTCCTTTCATATGAAATTAAGCTTGATCCTGAGAGCTATGAGAAGTACCTTAAAACTTTTATATGCAGTATGTATTGATTTCAGCATTTTGATATCAGTATTGTCTTTCATCTGGATTATTTTGTGTCAGTTTGCTTTCTTTTGGACTCATGCCATTAGTGTATGTTCCTTATTTTTTTTTCCATTGTGTTGCAATTTCAGAGCATGTAACCTCTAATGCCAGCGATAGTGAAAGTAGTTACCGTAAGTGTTTTTAAGTTCTTTGTTTATTTAGATCCTTTCTTTAGTACCTCTTTCTTTGGTTTTGTGTCTTTTGTCTTTTCTGGGTATTTACATGTTAAATAGAACTTCCTCACCTTCAGGTGAAATACATATTCTTGTGTTTGGTGACTACTGCAAATTGTGTGCTGTCTTTGTTTTTAAAAAACTGACTAGAAGCAATCGTTTCAGACCTCCTTTATGGATCTTTGTATTGTGATCTATGATTTTCTCAGCGAGGCTTAATTGGAACCTATTCCTACTTTTTTTTTTTTTTAAATGATGTGAGCTACCTACACCTATTAAAACCTAAATGTAAATTTAATGCTGACAAATATAATTATATCTAGCTGAGCTTAATACGGGAAGTGTAACTAAACTGTGTAATCCACTACATAGTGAAATAACTATCTACACTTTCCTACCTGACACTCAGATTTAACATGTATCTACTCCTAAGGAAGTTGAAGATAAGCAAACATGTATTTACCCTTGCTTTCAGCTGTCATTTATCTATTTTGTCAGATGTGGGGGCTTAGTATGATTTGTCTTCAAAGCATACGACACCGGTTCAGTGCTGGAGTCAGTTATGATAAATGAGCATGCTAGGCACACGTGCATATTCTATTTCTGAAGACATAGAATCTTTTAAATACTAGACTGAGGTAGCTTTTTTTACTAGCCCAAGCTATGGTACTGTTTAGTGTTACCCCAGCTATAGTAGTACTACATGTTCATAGTGGGGAATATGATGCATGATGCTGCTCTACCCCACTTGAAAATGTCTTAAACTAGAGGCAGAACTTCAGTCCCACTGGTTGTTTCCAGTGAGCAACTCCATAGTAAGGTGCATGGTCGAGACCTGGAACCCAGGCCAGAGCAGAGCTGGAAGATGAAAAAGTTGAAGATTTGAAGAGAATATGGAAATGAACAGTGATTGTCACACAGTGTTGACACTGAACAGTTCACTGATCACCTCCTGCTTGCCTGATAACTGTATAATGGGCACTTCAGAAACTTTCTATTCAGAAACAAATGTAATTTAGGTTAGGGTGGTAGGGAAGGTGGTTCATTAACAGCTATATTTATTTGGACATCATAGATCTTATCAGCGGTGATGATCCACATTTTTTCTGCCAGATGAGTGCACTCAAGGAGAGAATCTATACATGTATATGAAACGCTAACAGTGTTGTAGACTAATTGAAAAGAAATGAACTGAGGGAAGCATTCATCTTCCCTGAGAATAACACAAAATTGGGCATTTTTGGAAGTCACCTTTGACCAACTTAGAGTTTAAGCATTTTTAATGCCATGCTATTAAAACGATCTAACTGTGACTGTTGCTTCATTAATTTGCTGCTTTCCTCTCTCTCCACTCCCCCCTCTCCCAGGGTTTTTCTCAGAGCTTGCTTTATTTATGTTTAAAGCTTGTTACTGGTACTACTGGTTAGTTTTGTTTTTTACTCTGTTGTTACTTGAGAAGCCCTGATTTTATTATGAATGTAATGGATTTGCTTATCTGGATGTGTAATACCAGGCAGTTTTTATTAAAATAATATTTTTAATTTCTCCTTTCTGCTGTCTAATATGAAAGTTATCTTGATTACAGATGAGTACGGTTGTTCAAAAGGTTCATTCTATTAATATTCATTTTTCCCAAGTGTTGAAAAGTGTGACAATATATACTTTTTGCCCTCTATCAGAGGATGCATTTTATTTATTATCTCTTCAGTAGTTTGCTTAACTAATTTTTAACCTTATAGCAATGTGAATTCTCCAAAGATGTATCTAAATACATGTGAACTGGATCTTTCATAGATGAGTTGATAGTTGATGATTCCCTATTCCTCTCCCTAGCCTAAAAGGGGTTCTGAAAGTATATACTGTCCTTATAAAATCCATTTGCATGAGTAACTTTTTGAGACACTGAAGTCTACAGGTTGCATGTTTTTGTGTCTGTCTTAGGTATTCCTCACTTGCAATAACTTACAAAATTAAAATGCTTATTTGTGTATCTCTGTAGTGAATTTTGAATCCAAACTTGTTGCAAATAAAGAAAAATATTTCTCTCGATGAAATTGTAAATTTTAGATCTAAAAGATTGATGGTATGTGCTATGAAGTAAATAATAGATCTATAGAAGCAATATATGAACTTATAAAAGCCTTCATCTGCCATCTGTTTCTATATATCTGTGGTATAGCATTGGTATGTTCCTTTGCCTGTTACTAGTATGGCTTATGAACTCCAAAGAATGTTCCAAAATTACACAAGTGAGTTATTGGGGGACTGGATTTTGTTCATAGTAATGTCATATAATTAGAGCTTGTATCTTCAGAATTATAAATTCTCTGCGGTTATGGAGTTAACTTTTAGTTATTTCATTGCAAGAAATCTTACTTGGAGATAATCTCATTAGACCAGAAATAATCTCTTAGTGAGATGGCAACTGAGGTATATTTCAGATGCTTTGACTAACATGTAAAAAGTCTGCAGCTGTCAAAGATCAAAATTCAGTTATTTTAGTTTCATTCACTGCTGATGTGCTTTCTGGAGCTGAGAACAGTACAAAACATTCTCCATTTTCAACTTCACCTTTACAAATTCATTAATAAAATGTTAGTTATTTACTATATACAATCATAACGGGTGTTATGGTAAAGTTAAGGTGGTCGAAGATGTTTATATGAATGCCACTTCATTATAAAGTTAATGTATCTACACCCTGACGTACATGGTTGATAGCCTTGTATAAAAATAGAAAAATGCTCTTGTAAACTCTGACTTGAAAGCATGGAGAATGTTCATGCTGAAGGCATTGCCTTTAGCAGTGAATGATGGCATGCATGCATTTCATTCAGGGAAACCTGTGCGAGAGCCTTTCAGTAATGCTTTTAAACTCTTCTTGTGCTTGATGTCGTTCTGACATGCTAACATAAACCAGGATATTATTTATACTGTATGTCTTATGCTTTAAAATTTTGTGCTTGGCTTATCTTTGTGATTTTCTTTTTAATTCATCACTCTTGAAAAATGTCCTTCATCGGTTTCATTGTAACGCGTATTACTGAGGAATGTCGGTATCGTTACAGTTCATTAAATGACTCAATTTAAATATGTTGGTTTAGGAAAAAATACATAGATATGTCTTTGCATTTACATTGTAGGTGGCCAAGAGGAATATGTCTTGTCATATGAACCAGTCAATCAACAAGAAGGTTTGTACATCTCCTCCATTATAAAATAAGTATCATCTGAATGATCGCAATGCTTCATGTGCCCTTATTGACTGAGCACATGCGATAAACTTCATCGCTGTTTTGAGCTTGTTACTATTATTCAAGTGAACAAAGTATAAAGGCATAGATTATCAAATGGAATTGCAAAATTATTGCAAAATCCAAAGGTGCGCTACTAAAAATAACTTACTACATGCGGCTTACATCACACAAGGAAAATATAAGTTTAATATTGTTTAATAGTTTTGTCTGTGTGAACCTCAGAAATTATAGTTGCCTTCTGTTTCATATTGCTTCAGCATTCTCACTGTTGCAATTCCTTTTTTCTGTCACAGCAAGAAGTCTGTCAATAGGTCATTTGTCTATTCTAGTAATAAGCTTTAATTGAAATGTCTCTAAATTATGGCAGTCTCCCATTTCTGTATGGGCCTGTTATATGGCTAATTTGGGTCGCTATTGCCAAGTGGGTTTTTTGGTGTGGTGTGTGTTTGTTTGTGGTGTTTTTTGGTTTTGGGGTTTTTTTTGTTTGTTTGTTTTGTTGTTGTTTGGTTTTTTGTGTGTGGTTTTTTGTTGTTTTGTTTTGTTTTTTTTTTCTGGGGCAAAACCAAACAAATATTTTTGAATTAAATGGAAATTGATAGAAAATATGTTCTCACACTTGCATTTAAACAGAATGCTTTTCCCTGATTTCCAGTGGGATGCTATCATCCTTTTCACCATGGCCCTGGTCTTGCTTCATTGTGTAATAACTGATACAGACTTTTTAGTGTTCCCATTCACCACCACAGGTGCTAATGGTTGATTTACATTCTCTCATACGTAGCTCAGATTTGTAAATTAATCTGTATAAGGGAAGTTTTTCAGGAATACTTGATATCTATACCTATCAAATATGGTGGCAAAGTAAATATACATCATGTATTTACATGAATTCTGAGTGTCAAGATTTCATTTTGGTTTCATGCAGTGAGTGGCATGGCCCAGTTGCTCTAATAACATTGTGGAGTGCATGTGCCTGTATAGAATTTCCACTCCAGCTCATTAATCATGGCATATGGGTTCCATTTCCTCAGTAAGTTTCCAAAAGTAGTAAAAAATGTTCTACAAGACTAACACAAGCTACATTATTTATATCCTATATTTTGTCATTTTGGTAGGATGAAAAATGCATGAGTTACGCCCATGCTAGTAATGGGGACCTCTTTGATGTGCTCAGAAAGCTATGCTTAAGCTGGGAAACTGGAGGCTTGTTACCCTCAAATAGGCAGCTGCCAGGTCTGTGGATGTATACACACCAGAGGAGCTCACAAAATGAGAAACATCTCTTTAATGGGCACAAGCATCCCAGCTTCTGATAGCTTAACAACTTAGTGAGAACTGTAGAAATACCAAGCAAATTGATGTCAAGGTTGAAGAGAAAATATGTTAATGAGTCTCTGCACAAGCTGATAGTTTAGTAACTATTGTACTGTAAAACCAAAGATTTTAGAGAGCCAAGTGCTTTGGCATTTAAATACATAACTGTCGCTCCTTTTGAGTCTAACAGAATGTATGGGGAAGGTCATAAAAGATGCAGCACCTCGTTCCATTGCTTCGAAGCAGTGTTACATTCCCTGCGTATGTTATCTGCATTTGTCCATTAATTCACTTCCACAATATATTTTTTTTTATATTCTTAAGAAGCCCAGAGGAATAAAGAACTGTAATTACCAAAACAGATTTAAAGGTACTTAGACTTGAGACACTGGTGGGTCACCCTTAATCTTTAAGCAAATGTGTTTGTTATTAAATTAATAGGTTGACAGTTACTGAATCTAAGACATTCCTTTTAGGAATAAATTAGTAACCTGGAAAGGAAATACCTCTGGAAGTCTAATTAAAATAAATTTTGTAGGTCAGACTTGATTTAAATTGGATTTATTTGTGCAGTAAAGACAGATTGAACATAAAACTAAAACTTATACAGGTGAAATTATATGGTAATGCAAAGATACTCAGACATTGTCTCCATGGTTCTTGCAGTATAATCAGATATTTTCCGCTTAAGCTTAATTTCCAGACAAAAAGCCCTTTAACTTTATGAAAAATTAAGCTGCTTTTAAAAGATGTTACACTTATAATATAAGGGTGTTAATAGTGTTATAAGGGCATTAATAGTTATGGAAGCTGTATACAGTTGAGTCTTTTCATATATGAGTATTTAATGGTGGTCTTAGAAGAAAAGAAGCAGCTTCTCCCAACACAGAACTAGAATTTCATGAACTCTGCTACTGCTTAGGTACATTTTGAAGTGAAAAGATTTCAAACTTCCCCCTTTTGTGTTTTTCATTAGAATCAAGGATGTTACTTCATGAAAAGATTGATTTGTTTGTTTGTTCTACAAAGACTTCATAATTCAAGACTCATCTTAAGTTACCCAGGATAGTGATTTGAGAATGAAGATCTAACATGTTACTGTAGCTATAGTATTAATTGATATACATTCTTCCACATGTTTTCCTTTTCTTTAGGAGTACATATTCTTTTAGGTATTAAAATCATTAAGATGTGTAAAGCTTATTTTGCTGAACTATAAAAGTTAACAATCAGACTGAGACATAACTGATGTTTTTCCTTTTATTTTATAGTCAGTTACACTCGACCTGTGATTGTTTTGGGACCCATGAAAGACAGAATAAATGATGATCTGATCTCAGAATTTCCAGACAAATTTGGCTCATGTGTTCCACGTAAGTCTCAGTGAATACTAAAGCAATTTAAATTATTTCTTTCTGTTAATTTTCTAATGGACATCCTCTCTATGTTGAGTTAAAAAGTTAATATATTAACTAAACTTTATAGGCCTATCTTAACTGTCAGTCACCTCTTTGCCTATGAAAATTTTGCAGTATGAGACCTACTTTTTGTATATTGAGGGGGAAAGTCACTGGTTTACATTGTGCTTTAAAAATTATCGGTTTATATTCAAAGATACTACTAGACCAAAACGCGATTATGAGGTGGATGGACGTGATTACCATTTTGTCACTTCTCGAGAACAAATGGAGAAGGATATTCAGGATCACAAGTTCATTGAAGCTGGCCAGTACAATAATCATCTTTATGGAACAAGTGTGCAATCAGTGCGAGAAGTAGCAGAAAAGGTAAATCAGTGGCAGTTACTTTCATTTCCTGAGGTGATTATCTGAGTCTGCTGACGGGGAAAAGAGAAGGATGGCAAGAAGCCATTAGGAGCCCTCTGACTGTAAAAGGAATTCGTCCAAAACTAGAAACAAAGCATATTGTCACAAATGCATTTAGGGAAACAATGAAGCTTCGGAAAAATGAAAGCATCGTGATAAAATGATGGGAAAAGAGCAACCATAGTTTCTGCTCTCTTATAAAAGAGAATAGAGAAGAAATAATTGGAATTACATGCTGCTTAGCCTAGCTCACATCTACAGATCATTAGCTAACTAAGAATAGTGGTGGTGGAGTTGATTAATATGATGATCTGTTTGATATAGACCTGTGTGGAAGAAAACCTGTAAAAATGTTCTTCTTTCTGCCCTTCATGGATTGAGGTGACAAAGGGAAGAGAGTAAATGTAATAAATGCAATTTTAGGACGACTTCTTACATAACTACCACTACGTTTTGGAGACTTACCTTACTGCTTTTATCCCAAGAAGATTTTTGTTAACCATTTCTTGCAAAATCGAAATATTTCTAAACTCCCACCGCAGTTTACTTGAGCTCATTGAAAAAGAGTGGGAATTAAAAAAAGAAGCTTATTTCTTAGAGTAAGATAGCTGTTTTAAGGAAAATTTTTTTAATGAAAATTCTTTGCAAATTTTGCATATTAGGTTGACTGGTGGTGTTCTACTACTTAAGAATATGGTGCATTTGCAAAAGACAATGTTATCTGATCTGTATGGGAGAAGAAACAGCTCTTTTGTAGGTGGGAACTCACAAGTATGAGCACTTTCAGTCCAGACATGCAGAGGGTTAAGTTTGTTTAACCCATCTGACACAGGAATGTAGCCAGTCCTCTCAAAAAACAGTGTTGAGTATTTTGGCCAAATGTCTGAGTATTGTTATTTCTGGCAATTTAATTTACTGGAATCAAAATCAGGGCAAATATGGTGAGATCCTGTGGCTTATGTGATGATATTTTCTTCTTGCTGTCTTTCTCACCCTGTGGATAGAACCTTGCCCCATGGTATTTGGTGAGAAAAGTAAAGAATATAAAACTAATTACAAAACTGTTCAAGTAAATGAACAGTGCTCTGGACAGGAGGCTGAAGGAAGTTGTGAAACTATCATATGTGTTTATATTATGAAATATTTATTGAAGAGCTTAAACATTATAAAGCTGTTGGGAGTTGTTTCACCTGGTAGCACAGATACAATCCTTCATTTCCATCGCAGACCTGAAACTGGCTGTGTTCTTTTGCCTGTCTAGTGGCTTAGTAAGGTACAAACTGATCTTGAATTGAACTGACACGAAGAACAAAGTACTTCCAGATGCTTCTGTGCTATTAAATCTCTTGCACAGGCATCATGGGACTCTGGATAGATGCAGCAATTTCTCAGCTCCAGCTAACATTATTCTTCTGGGAAACAATGGCCTGTCCTTCAGAACTTGACTTCAGAATTGAGAGGGCATCAAACTGGCTGTTTGGAGGATACTCCCTCCTTGTATTCCACTCAGTCTCACTTAACAAATGTCTTTTTTGTGGGTCTTATTACTGGGATACAAAAGGTAACTTCCAAGTTCTCTGTTATGAATTTGAGGGAAGCCAGAAGTAACTGCTACTAAGCCAGAAGTACCAGAAGTAGTATTCTTGCAATAGCTTTGAATTGTGTTCATTTGCCCAAGCATTCAGCTGACCCCCTTACCTTGTAGCGGACCCAGCAAAAGATGCTTTTTGATGTCATTGTTCAGTAACAATAGTAAAATACTCTGCCACAAACACCTTTCTTAAATGATACCAGCCAACATCCAGATCCGTGGACTGGATCTGGGAAACAGCTATCATCAGTTGAAGGAGAGCAGATATGTATTGTTCACGTGGGAAGAACACTTCTGTCCTCTTGAAGAATTACTGAAATAAAAGTTATGTGGGTTTGTTGTGCAGGAGATAAATGTAAATGATTCTAGCTGCCAGGAAGCAGAAATATCACTTGTTTCAGCCTGTAGTCACTTCCTTGCTCTGCAGTGTTCCCTCCAGGCATGATGGCCCAAGAGTTTAGGAAGTGTGTTGTATGTTGTAAGTAGCCTTTGGTTTTATGGTGCTTGTGAGTTTGTATCTTGGCTCACAGAAATCTGCCATTCTCATTTGTCTTCCGATAGAGAAAAAGCTTTTCCTGTTTTCCTCACCTGACAGAGGGTTTCTGTTCTTCTCCCCACACCCTTTTCTAAAACAGTGGTGTGCCAAATCACTCCTGTGCTGCTGAGAAAGGAAAGAAATAAAAATGTGTGAGGTGGGAATGAGCGCATCAGAGATGAGAGGAGATGAACACAATGACCCTTAGAGATGGGATATCCCAAAGAGCTGGAAAATTCCTTACAGTGGGAGAATAGAGATGGGGGGGGGGGGGGGAAGGAGCCCTATTATATTGTCTTCCAACTACCCAAGGAACAGTTAAGTTAGATTTGTTTCTCGTGAGACGAAAAAATAATCAGACCGTATAAATTCCATTCGCCCTCTCAAACTTGGTATTGTACTGTGTGGTACCTGGGGTGGGGAGGAGAGTGCTTGTGTTCAGTTCCATCTAATGATTCTGCTGATGGCGTATGTCCTTGTCATCAGGGGTGACTTCAGGTATGTCAGTTAAATCATCTGGCTCCTCTGAACTGCATCTATGGCATGCCCTCCTCCCTAAAGGATCCTCAAATTATTTTAAATAGCTAAATCATTTTGGTGGTGTAGTTGAGGTACAGCTGTTCCACTGGATGATTCCACATTGTTGATTGGACTGCAGCTTCTGGTGGAGAAAGGAAGGAAGAAGGGTCAGGAATTTCTGAGATAATGTATGATCCCAATAGAAGAGCTGTGTGGGACCTTGTGCCAAAGCAGTGAAATTGCAGTATTGCTGATGCAAATGCTCTAATGTTGTTGTTGGCTTCAGTGGAGATGTGCTTTCTAAATTATTAAGCTCTGTGTACCTGTCACTTAAACTTTGCTTAGTGCCATTTTCCCTTCTCTCTCTTTTTAGGGCAAACATTGCATTCTTGATGTTTCTGGTAATGCGATCAAAAGGCTGCAGATTGCCCAGCTGTACCCAATCTCCATTTTTATTAAACCCAAAACAGTGGAAAATATCATGTGAGTAAAACTATAAAGTACCTCAGGCTAAATTGTTTGGGACTGTCATTGTACTTGAAAAGCCAACTGCAAGTTATGTGAAGACAATTAAAAAATTTCTAGGAACTTTTAGATGCCATTTCTTATCCAAATTAAAGTGTTTGAGAAAGAATGCCATTGTGCTAAATTCAGTGTCAGAACAGCTTATGTGTGTCATTTAGGAGAGTGTCTTCTGTTAGGGTTAATACTTGGACAACAGTTTAAAACCTTATTTCAGAAGACTCCCAAGTATTTCATAGTAGTTTTAAAGTATTCAATGTTTTCAATTTCAGGGAAATGAATAAACGCTTAACGGAAGAGCAAGCCAGGAAGACATTTGAGAGAGCCATGAAACTGGAGCAGGAGTTCACTGAACACTTCACAGGTGTGTTTTATTTGGGATTTTCCTTGCCAGAGCTGAAATTCTATTGCTTTCTGGAAAACAGTAATTGCCTCACTGCTGAGATAAGGCTGAACTTTGTTTTCCGGCTGACCTGTGATTGTTTTGGGTCAGTGAGCCATCTTAGTACCTCTACACCTATTTCAATCTGATCAATTAATTCAATATGTACACAAATTTACTGGGAGCTTAATTTAGATTTTAAAAACTATGAGACTTTCTCCTGTTTCCTTCAGTGCTGTAATGCAGTTGTTTGCTTTGTTCATACATTGCATGCTTGAAGTTTTTATTTGCAAAGCTGAGGTTGCCCAGCAAAGCTTTCTGTAGAAAATTATAATATTTTAAATCAGGAAGTAAAGAATGATGGTAATTAATTTAGCCTCTGAAAATTGGGCACTGCAGCATTATGGAACTTAGGTCTGTGGCATACACAAATTAGATTTGCTAACTATAACAGCAAGGGAAGGGCTGCAAGCACTCACTGTGCTAATTGTTTATATTGTAGATTGTCATATGAGGAGATAAATCAGGTCAGGATCTTCAGGAGAAATTTCAGGACAGAAATGAGCCATCCCTATTCCTGTCCTAGATGGACACTCCTTTCCTTCCTGTTATGTTCCCTTTTGCCGTGTTTCTGTTTGCTGCCCCGTTTACCTCTTTCTGAGTCATGTCTCCTTTGCCCAATTCCTTCTTTCACATCTTATGTGGGCAGAGCTGTGAGTGCAACAGGCTGCTCTGCCTGGGCAGAGACACAGGAAGGAGTGGTGGCTTCACGTGGGAGGAAGATAGAGGAACCAGTAGACTCCCTGTCCCAGTCTTCCCACTGCCTTGTCCTCTACAAGGACAAACAACTTGGGTCCATCCCTTTTTGTCTGCCTCCCTCCCTCTCTGCTGCTTTGCAGCTGCCAGTTTATTTCCATACTTCACCTGGCTCTCCCCCTCTTCCCAGAGCTCTCTGTCTGCACCCAGAAAGTTACAGGACTCTGGGCATATATTGCAAATTCTTCCTATTATAGACTCTCTTACCAAAATATTTGCAAATGTGCCACGTTTGTTGTTCAGGAAACCAGTGAGGTTTTCTTAATAGATATTAAATACATAGTAACTCATTTTCTTGCAGGCTGTTTCAGGGCATTATATAGGACACTTTTTGGGGAAACTAAGGGATATTATACAAGATGCTTCAAAAACCTATGTGCCTTTTTTAAGCTCAGAGACGTGTATCTTCTCAGAGCAAATGTGCAAGACTTGTTTACAAAGGAACATAGCAATGGTTAGAATTTTGACTTTGATAATCCAGCTCAGGCCAGAAATCCTTTTCTGAATCTGTTTGAGATAGTCAAAGACATTACAGATCCCACTTACTGCTTACAATTTGGAGACTGCCACTCATGCGAGTTCAGTGCTAAACCACAAGGTGTGAACATTGCCTAATCTATTAAAAAAATAAAATCATGTGCAGTAATGGAAATCAACTTCATCTGTAGATTTTTTTTTTTTAACGGACTTAAACTTTGTACTGAAGCACAGGAAGAACACATCCATCATCTGTCTTGAGGGCATCAAGCCTTGGAAAAGGTGTGGTTAAACATAGCTGGAGAGGAGTCAGATGCTATTTGCATTGCAAAGACATTTCTACATCTCTTTAATGCACTGTTGTGCTGCGAACATAATTGAACAGCCTCCTCCTTCAGGCACTATGACAATGCAGATAGGAAGAAAGTTCTTAAGAGATGGGAATGACAAATAGGAATAAAAAGTAGGTAATCTGCATGAAAGCAAAGCTTAGAACCAGCAGTAATATATTCATGCACAGAAGAACGAGTCTGGCCTGTCTCCAGAACTCACTTTCATGCTAAGCTTTGTTTCTTTGATTATCAGTGCTGAGCTGGCAATCCTAATTAAAAAAAAAATCACAGTGTGATAGCAACTTTGCCTTTTTAAACTGAACTGTGGTAAGGACAGCTCAAACTTCATCCTCGTTTTCACTAGACTGCACTTTACTCTGATAGATCAGAACACATCCATATTGGCTCATTTCTAATTATTTTCTAGACTTGGAGAAAATACATCTAACTTGCACCATCTGAATAGAAATTGTACTTTCAACTATATAGGGAAGCCTGTTGCCCAGCCAATAGATTTAAGTTTTATAGACAACAACTTCCAGGAGTTCTTCCACTGTTTGGGTGAAAGAAAGTCAGTGCTAGCAGGTAGAAATCCCAAGGTCAGCCAGCCCTGCCGTGGAGTTTCAGGGTCTAGCGAAGGAGTTCACCAGGCTGCGTTACAACAAACCTGCCAGGCTGAGCGACCGCACGGGCACACAGCCCTCTACTCGGTCTTGCCGTGCCTTGGAAACACAAACAAAAGTTGGGCCAGAGAGAGTACTGGTGATGCGAATGGACTCGGGCAAATTCTAACGTGCTTAGAAAAAGCAGAAAAAAAGGCCTGAGTTTTATGTGTATACTTGCAGTAAGTGAAAATCACATGGTAGCCTCAAGTCTCTGAGTGGGAGAGATGGTGCTTTGTGTGTCCTGCAGTACCATCGACAGCATGCTTCACTCCAGCAGTGAACTCGGCTATCTCAGTGGGTGTCCCTTCCTTCAGCAATCGAAAATCCTCTTGCTACTCTGAGGAAGAAAAGTACAGCTTGGCTTGATTTCTGTAGGGAGCTAGGAAGGATGATTGCTGATTGCCACATTGTGTTTTGCAGCTATTGTCCAAGGAGACACACTGGAAGAAATCTACAACCAAGTGAAACAGATCATAGAGGAACAGTCTGGGCCTTACATCTGGGTTCCAGCAAAGGAAAAATTATGAAAACAGATTTTTATTTTTCATTTTCTAACTGACATCACCTACTACATCTGACAACTCTTAAGCCCTTTCAGTGGAGCCTCTAGTTCTTTCCAGCGTGGTTCACACCCTAACCATCACATTCTGCAGTTCCCATAATGCTTTACATTTGGTGTCTCTCTTAGTTTAAATAATTTGTATTATTGTGTGTTGTTGGTTTGCCATTTTTCAAACATGACAGTGGAATGGCCTGACCAGCTATTAGTTTTGGGGGGTCGGGGGGGAGGGAATTGCTTGGTAAAATTCCTTAATGTTTAAGGGAACGTAACTTTCAAAGATTTTTTTCAACAAAGCTTTATAGACATTCTTTTAAAATTTCATAATAATTGAGAGAAAAGTTGTATTCAAGGCAGTTGTAAATCATGAGTAACTTTGCACGCTTAACTTTAATAGCATGGTTTGGTCAGGGCAATCAATTTCAGGTTTTATTTTTTTGGAGTTAAATTTTATTCTCACAGTATTTTTTTTTTTTTTTTTTTCCTTTCCAGGCAGTTAGAGAGAAACTTTCAAATTTTGAGTTAACATTTTCATTAACTCCCACTACTCCTCCTCGAGGGATATTCATTTTCATAATTTCATATAGATATTCTTAAAATCTATTTTTTCATTTTTTTGCCAATAAAACTGCTAGGGACAAAGATGTGTAATGTTTTTAATCTTCCTCGTGAAACACTATTTATAGTGTCTTACAGAAATTGTTTATAGATGATGGTCATCACACTTTTTGAGCCTAAAATATGTTTAGGTGCTAGGAAATGTATTTTTCAGAGGAATGCCAAATTTCCATTGGCAGTAATACAGAAAACAGCTGCAGAGATGGTCGTTAGGGCGATGAGAGAATGATTCGTAGCCTAAAAATGTGTGTGTTCTTAGGGGTCAGATTTTAATGAATATTTTACCCACAATAACTGCCTATTTTGTTATAATAAATATATATATATTAAACTTTCTTTAACTAAACTCTGTAACTATGGGAATTATTTTCTTTACATAGTTGCGCACACGTATAAATATATATATATAAAAAATATATATTTTTCTTTTACCACCTACTCCTAGCTTTTTGTTTTGAATAAAAATGCAAATTAGAATTTACCTTCCTTAATCATGAGAATTCAAATGGGCTGTGGTGGCTGGGCATTAAGTCCAGGGAATATTAGTTACCAGAAAAGAATACATGCAAGTTCTCCTCTTTCCTACGGAATTCCAGGTGTTTGTCTTTCCCCCCTCCCCCAGCCCTTGTAATATGCATGTCTTAACCAAAGGGAGAATTCAGAGTCACCAATACAGTTGATTTTTCTGTACATGTTCATCTCGGATTTCATAGGCACAAGATCTTCCATTTGCAGTGCACAAACTTCTGTGCCCAATGTTACAAAGACATTGTACCAAACGTGGAGCTACCTTCGGTAATGAAATTCTCTAATGCCCCTATTAGTTGGTACCTGCCATTGCTTGTTTGAAACTGATTGTTTGTAAGAGGGATGTAATTATGGCAGTCACAGGGCAGTCACACGACCAAATGAGCTTTGGTTTGTAAAGAATTACCAACACTATCCATTCCACTTGTTAGAAAGAGGAGAACAGCTAATAAACTTTATTGTACAATATATTTGTCAAGTGTGTTTTTAATCAAAAGAAATACAGGTGTTTGTAGCATTTGAAAATAATTTACTTGGATCCTAAAGGAAAATAATGTTAGAGGAGCACTGGTGACCAGGTTGGGGCTAGTGAGGTTCTTGCATTAAAAGTAGGTTTAAGCTAGGGATGCAGATATTGCTGGTGTCACGTGGAATGCTCATAAGCCTTACAGTAAGTGTAAGCTGCTGGAGTATGGCACAAAAGCTTTTTTTTTTTTTCTTTCTAGACTTGTGAAGTGGGTGTGCTGTCTTTCTGAGACTCCTGTCTAGGGAAGGCGCAGGGTGCATGACATCGATGAAACTTCTGATCAGTAATGTCAGAAACTTCTAAAGCATCTAAGAGTGTGCTGTAGTATAAGGGACTGCTGATCTGAGGTGTGTACAGTGAGACATCTTAAAACAGACCAACTTTGCAAAAAATCCAAAGGATCTAACTCTCAGCTATCAAACTTGCAAACCATAACATGCAGGATCCCTGTTGTGTATCTTATTTTGATTTTTTTTTTCCCCCCCATGACCTCTTTAACCCATCAGGAAAAGTCCTGTTCAGCTGAGTAGATAGGCAGGGAATTAGTCTTTCATATATTGGAGTATCTGAATGACTTTCATGGGACATTTGTCCTGTACTATCCAGGTGTCACTAAATACAACACTCAGGCCATGCGTGATTGTCTTGCTAGAGTGAAAACAAGTCTGAGATCAAGAAAACACAAAAGACTCTGGGATTATCTTCTTTGCCCTCTAAGTCAACTAGTGGTAGCTGCTATACAGAAGCATGTTTGATGAAGTGTTTACCCCTCTCTATTATTATTTCAAGTTCTATTACTCATTTCCTTTGGGCGCATTTTTGCTAAATTTTGCTGAAAATTAGGTCAAGAAATTTAGTATCTGCATAGATATTCATAGAGTTATGAATAAGATAGGAAAATGAGCTAAAGCATTATGAACTGTGCTTCTGTGATGGTTTACAGGGGGTTGCATTCAGAATAGGCCTCCTGTACAAAAATGCTGTTCTAATACCTTCTGAACCTTTCCTGTAGAGGATCAGGACCACCACAGCACAGTCCTGATACCAAGTTCATTTATTTATTATTATTATTGTTATTATCTTGCCCTTGCAATCAAACAACTAGTTCTAGGACTGTGCCTCAGTCTTATGTAAGCCTCGCTGCAAGCATCAGGGGGCTTGAGAGGTTAACCTGGTGAATGGGAAGGGCACAGGAGGGATCCGAATAATGGATCCTCCCAGAAATTTGGAAGGACTCCAGTGGTGCCAGGTCATTCTTTAGCACTGCAGACAACTTAGACAACTAATTCCAGAGAGCTCAGCCATAGAGTTTTATTTAAGGAGGAAGACTGGAGAGGCCATTACCTTTTTTTTGGTTTTTTTACAGTTCTAAACTTGAAATAGCAATTAATTGACTTAAACTGAGCTGTTTTCTTACAGGTGCTAGTAAGTGTTAAAGCTGGCAGGCTGGCCAAGTTACAGTCAGGTAGCTCAGTAACTAACTCCTGAGAGTGTCCACACAGCATGCCTGGATGTACAGACCACCCGAGGGCCGCGTGCAGCTGTGGTGTTTGTGCACGCTCTCAAGTATGGGGATTCGTGGCAGTACACAGCCGTTCTTGTTCTGCTAGATGGGTGCTGAGCAGAGGAATGGCAGTCAGCAGAGCACAGCAGTGTTAAGTGGCTTTTATCTAAACAAAGTGCTCCAGGCAGCTGCTGTTCATCGACTAATGAGAAATGAAGAAAAGGGCAACAAAGATGCACGTTGCTCTGTGAAAGCTACTCGGAAAGTCACAGTGGCTTTTAACAGAGCTATTGTCAGCAGAGTTTTTACTCTTTCTGGGAGAGCAACCATCCTGGGCCTTCTGTAAAACCCTAAAAACACCAAACTGCTTCACCTATTTCATAGCACTTGCTATTAAATTTCAGATATGCCCTTTGCAGATGCTGTACCACCTGTAGAGTGTACAGGCTTTGCTGCTGTAAGAAGCCTGACTTTCATCTTACGCCTTTGTGAAGCTCATGACAATGCTGAGAATGTGGCCAAAGAGGTGACCATCAGCTCTGTCAGATAAAGTGCTTAGCTTGAATCTGCTTTTGCTCCCAGAGCCCCAACACATGGAGAATACAGAGAACTGATACTTTTCTTTACTTTTGCCTTGCCGCTATGACTCAGTGTGTAGCTGTTTATCTAAGGCCATAGGTGGTGCTAAAGCAGTAACAACCTCATTGGTGCCTCATGTATTTTGCAATTTCCTAGTCTGATTTTTTTTTTTTTTCCAAGTGTAGAGGTAGTGTGAAGAGAGGCAGGCTTTTTTTTTCCCCATAGTCATTATCAGGTGACGTGTGCCAAGGTAAGCAAGACAAATTGTTGAACAAAGTGCACCTGCAACTGAATGCTGCTGACTTTCACCACGAGCAGGCTGGGGAGAGCATGCTTGCAGAAGCTTTCATCTCTGAGGGTTCTGAAGGCTGAAAAAAAAGCACAAATCCAAAAATTTTCACCATGAAGGGCTCCAGAAATGTCTTCTGTCTTCTCTTCTTTCATGTTGGTAAGTGACCTCCAAAAATGTTTGCTGTGGCATGGTGTCTTTGGGGTTGATTTTTATGCGATGAGAGAGCGCAGAGGGAAATAAAAACCATTTCAGAACCAATCTCATAGGTTTAGGGGAAAAAAAACCCAACAAAACAAACAAACAAACAAAAGTAGCAAAGGAATAGAAAGAGGTGTATTGAACAACATGTACGTGCCTTGACTCATTGGTGTCAAATATATTTCAACAGCACTGAATCAACTTTTGTCTCAGTGGTTTCTTTCTCACAAGTGACAACAGCTCTGAGACACGTAATTTGTAAAAATAGAAGTAATTGCCTTATTCCACTTACCGTGCTCTCTGCAACCTGTTGGCTTTCTCCTGTCACTCCCAAATTCAAAAGGTAAATGCTTTTAATTTCAGTGGAGGTGTGGATGCTGTTTCTAAAGCACTTTGCACAAAAATTATCCAAGGTTTGGGGTTATTTTACATTGAAAGCCCTTGATAGTGTATTAATAGCCATTTGAAATGATCTAACATGATGCAGCACTGTACTTTCATCAAAGGAGTTAATTGGCTGTTTGCCAGTGACAGTGATATGTGTGTTTAGCACTTGGAGTGTATTTTAAATGGAAGGTTCATGCTTTTTATCTAAAGATGGACAGAAGGGCTAAAACTGTGAATCAGCTTGGGTTCAGTGCCTGATGTTCTTGGATGGCAGTAGGAGGAAGGACTAACCACAGACCATGTCTGTGCTGAAGCCAACTTCAAATGGGTCACCTGTAAGGAAAGAAACAGGAAATAGCCCAGGATCCAGTTTTCTTGTAACAACAAAGCTCATTGGGTTGGAAAGGGACAAATTAATTACCTCTTTTAGATCAGTGATGAAGAAAAGCAACAGATTCGTGCTGTTTCACTGTTTTGGCAGAAATATGGAGCCAGATGAGCTTTGTTTCATGTTTCAGTTGTATAGGGCTAATGATTTCTCTGTACAATTCATGCTTTATCTCCCCAATGTTTCTATCTGAAACCAGAATGCTGGGGCTGACTAATGGCACTTAACCATCCATACTGAGATGCTGAGACTCTGATTTAATGTCCATTTGTTTGTGTTTGGGAGAAGAAAAACCCAAACCTCTTTATCAATGAAAAGCTAGGTTCTTCCTCCTGCCCTGAGAAATGAATGAATACTTCACCCAGGTAGATGAGGTAGACATTGAGTTTCTGTGGGGTGCCTTTTTACCATGACCCTGTTGTGCATTTCTGACCATCTTGGTTCTCAGAATTCCTGTAACTCGGAGGTGGGCAGTTGTTTATCCCTCTGCTAGCACATGCTGCCATTAAAACTTCCTGTAAGCTTTCCAAGTCTGACTTAATGTTTGTTGACAGCAGTGGAGTTGGCTCTGAGCTGCAGTGGAACAAGCCAAACCCTCTGTTTCTTTATCGGGTGCAAAACAAGCCTTACGGCATCAATGGTCTTGTTTAGTCTGCAGCTACTAAGTCAGAAAATGTGCCTGGCTACTATTGAGCACTAGTGGAGTAATTTGAACTTGCAGAGATAGATGTGGTATCTCAACTGCATGACAATGGTAAGGAAGTAGATGGCCAGTTAGAGTTTTGAGAAAACCACAGGGCAAATAACATCCAGCAGACTCCAACATGAAACTTTACAAAACTGTAGAAAAGCAATGAAATGTGGTGCCCTCTGCTCACAAAGAGGATCTGTGCATGTTTATCAGCATAAACCATACTTGCCATGGGCATTTTACGTACAGCTGTGCCATTTGCATGTGATGATATCTCACAAAAGGAACCAAGTGTTTGTAGTTTTGGCACTTCAAAGTGTGGTGTTTGGGCCTGCTGAAAGACCCCTTTCTTCACTGATTAGTGGAATCTCCACTGCTAAACTTGATTCATTCATGGAACCACCCTCCTCTTCAAGATTGTGGAAATGGCCTCTTATGAAAGAATGTTTTCAAGGCACAAGTTTACTTTTCTAGCTTTCTTAATAAGCCTACTGGCAAGGCTCTTGATGAGCACCTAAGATTGCTCTATTTATTCAGACCAAAAAGGGCTGGGGCAGGACTTCAGGTACTAACTGGCAATGCCTGAGACACAGTTGCCTTTGAACAGTTTGTTTGGTTTTGTAGTGTGTCATTTTAAACAATCCTAGAACCATAGAATGGTTTGGGTTGGAATGGACCTTAAAGATCATTTAGTTCCACTCCCCCTGCCATGGGCAGGGACACCTCCCACTCGACCACATTGCTAAAAATTCCATCCAACCTGGTCTTGAACACTGTCAGGAGTGGGGCACCCACAACTTCTCTGGGCAACCTGTTCAAGTGGCTCACCACACCCTCACAGTAGAGAATTTCTCCCTAATGGCTAATCTAAATCCATCCTCTCTCAGTTTGAAACTGTTACCCCTTGTCCTATCACTGCACTCCCTAATCAGAGTCCCTCTCCAGCTTTCCTATAGGCGCTCTTTAGGTACTGGAAG
This sequence comes from Megaceryle torquata, assembly GCA_024611175.1. NCBI lineage: Eukaryota > Metazoa > Chordata > Aves > Coraciiformes > Cerylidae > Megaceryle > Megaceryle torquata. The sequence continues at coordinate 102,219 of JANIJG010019692.1, read as the reverse complement.
GTCTCTCCGGGAACCTTCTCTTCTCCCAGCTGAACAACCCTAACTCCCTCAGCCTGTCCTCATAGGGCAGGTGCTCCAGCCCCCTGATCATATTCATGACCCTCCTCTGGACCCACTCAAGCAGGTCTTGTGCTGAGGACTCGAGCTGGACACAGTTCTCTGGGTGGAGTCTCATGAGACCCGAGTAGAGGGGGAGAATCACCTTGCCCTACCTGCTGGCCACACTTCTTTTGCTGCAGCCTGGGCTGCAATTAGCTTTCTGGTCTGTGAGCATGTATTGCTGACTTATACTCAGTTTTTCATCCACCTTCATGAGGTTTGTACTGGTCCACCTCTCAAGCCTGTCCAGGTCCCAGTGGCTGGCATCCCATCCCTCCAGTGTGTTGACTGCACCACACAGCTTGTTGTTAGCAGATTGGCTGAGGGTGCACTTGATCCCACTGTCCATGTCACCGACAAAGAACAGCACCAGTGTCAATACTGTCCCATGAAGAACGCCACTTGTAGTTGGTCTCCACTCAGACATTGAGCCATTGACCACAACTGTTTGAGTTTGACCATCCGCCCAATTCCTTATCCACAGAGCTGTCCATCCGCCAAAACATTTGAAACACTTTTCACTTGAGAAAAATTATGTATCCTGCAAGGTTGTACGGGTAGTCTGGCTGTCCTGACCCATTCCAGGGCACCATGTTTCTTAGGTCTGAAACAAATGCTGTTGGCTTCAGTGTCTGGGTTTGAGCCTGTCCTGTTTCCAGTCCAAAACACTTCAGTATTCCTGTTAATCTGAATGAAAATGGGAACCACCTCTAAAGATTCACTGTTGATAGAGCCCTGATTTCTTTCTGTTTTGGGCGGAGGAAAAGAAGGAAAGGTTGGCTCCTTGGGAGCCTTTTCATGGTAAGCTGTTACAAAGGCACTGCTGCCGTTTATATCATCTTCCCTTGGTGATGTGTCTGCAGCTCTCAGCCTGGAACGTATCCGGTGGTGCACGATCTCCGAGCAAGAGCGTTCCAAGTGTCATAGCATGAGCAGAGCCTTTGGGGGGGCTGGCATTCTTCCCCCGCTGGAGTGTACAGCGGGGGGGACAGCTGCGAACTGTACCCGGATGATCAAGGTGAGTTGAGTGACAGCAGAGTCGTTGATTTACTATCCTCATGTGATGACTAATAATCCAGTGGCGATGTACACAGCTCTGCAATGAGCATCTGATGATCCAGGCAGCTGAAAATCCGCTTCAAGGCATTCATGTCTCTAAAAAAAAATCTAAGCTTATCTTTTTAAAATAAACAACAAACCAAACATAAAGGCTTACACAGGAACCAGAACGTCAGAACATTCAGAATGTGTCTGTTTGGTCAGTCACATGTGGCCAGGCATTAGGATCACTGCAGAGGTCTTAAGTATTGCCTCCCCAGTGCTAATCTTTGATTTGGGAATTGTGTCAGATTTATTTAGCAGATATTTAAGAAGGGATGGAGCTATATGATGCAAGCAGTAGTTAAAGCTGTGCTGCTGAGCCTCTAAGTAGATTGTATTTTGATAAACTCTGGAGCAAACTCCCCTTTCAGGGTCCCATCATGGAAATCACTGTATATACAGATCAGATGAGTGTAAAGCCAAATTAAATCTCCCCATACCAGAGCACAAGAGGGGGACAAAGCAGCAAGTAGGGTGAGCAAAGGGCAGACAAGCCCTGCTGTATTAATTCAGCTGCCCAGGGCGTGCTCAGGTTCCAAAAGGAGCGTGGCTCTGGGGTAGGTTTTAAAGACTGTAAACGTGTGGCTTTGCAAAATGATGTGTGGAAAATAATTCTGCCTTTAGGAGGGGGCAGGAGGCAACAGGTGGTTATTGGATGAAATGTGGAGGCAGGTAATCGTGGTCACCTTCACTGACAGAGTGTGGGGGAAAGGGGGGATGGTTGGCTGTGTTAATAATATGCCTTCCTGTATCCTGTGTGGGATTTGTGGAGGAGATGCAGCCTGTCAAGGACAAGAGGTTCAGAGCCAGGAAACAAGGCTGGGCAGAGTAGTTTGAAGAGAGATGGGGGCAGGTGGTCGTGTGACCAGAAAAAAAGGAAAACATTTAAGAAATTGGTTATCTTGTAACTTTTTCTGTTTCCATGAACAGAAGCAAAAGGGTTGTCTGACTGCTAAAACTGCCCCATTGCCTCTTGATAAATACTGGTCTTGAGCAAGGGAATCGAGGCTGTATTAAAGAACATTGGGAGCAGCTATTGATACATATGTGGATCTTACCTCAGGATGAGACAGAAAATACTTCCTAATATCAGGTCATCCTAAAACCACTTGTCTGGGTGCTGCATTCCACAGAGGAACCCATTAGACTCTGCAAAGCAGGTTGTTAAAAGGGCTGATGAGTGTCTGCTCCAGAAATAGAGTGCACACAGAATTACGTTTGTAAGCCACTGCGAGCAGCAGGCACCTACCTGCAACCTTGGATTCCTGTGAAACTTGATTAGCTGATCTCAGAAACCTGCAGGCAGATAGCATCAGTAGCTTTCTAATAAGACGAATCTTCACAGTAAAGCTTTAGATGAGGCTTTGTCCTTGAGACTTTTTTTTTTCTTGTGCTAATAATCTACTAAATGTTTAAGCTGGCCTGCTCAGTGTAGGGTGGTGTGGAACCCTTGAGTCCGCATCCACACTGAACTCTGCCCTTGGAGGCCAAAAAGGGAGTGGGATGCAATGCCTGAAGAGGCAGAGATAGGCTGCTTTATAACACTTGGACTTAGTCCTGTGAATGTGTTAGCACATGGATAGAGTAAAAAAGGTTCTTATTTGAAGGTGTTTAAAAATTGAGAAATATCTAAATATTACACTAGGGAACCTGACAACATTTAATGTGACCCAGGGCTATTCTTCAGCAGGTCTTTAAACACTTCTGTAGGTAATTCTCAGATGTTGTGACAGACAGAAATAAGTCCCACTGGAAATAATTAACAGGTTATTACCATTGCACATACTTATCAAGAAATCCCATGTGGAATAATCTTGTTCTTTTGCCAAATGTATGGGTGAGTGTTTGCTACACAAAAAAAAGTGAAATACCCTGTTCTGATGTAGCCCCTCAGCAGTCACTGTAGGCATTTAAAGGAGAGGTCTGTAGCCTACAAAATACTTCACAATAAATAAAATAGACACTTGTTCTCTCTTGCTCTGTTATTTGCATGCAAGCTGTTGATAGAAGGCTTTCCTGGAAAACAGAGCTCAAAGGTTCAGCTTTCTAATCAGAAGTGCTAGGTCCCATGGAAATATGTCTGCATGATGCAGTCCTTGTCTTCCATTTCCAGCCCTTCCCATTTCACCTACTGTTCCCTGTCCACCACCAGTTCTAGAGACTGATGATATTCTCCCTGGTCCTTCCAACTCCCACCTCCTCTTCAGCAGACCATATTTGATTCTTCAACTGTCGTCCTGTGCTCTGGCTCTCGCTGATGGAATATAGGATCTGGTTATTCCAGAAATACTGTGCCTGTTCTTTAAGATGCAAATCTCTCCCAACTGCAAAATTAAGAGAACCAACTCTCAGGACACCTATTGTTTCAGCTAATTAATGTCTATAATGTTGGGGGTTTTTTTTCCTCCCTTGAGCCATATAAGTAAAATATTTCAAATTGCATGGCAACTTCAAATCTGGTTTAGGTATCTACATCAATTTATTACCTATGCTCTCAAATGATCCCTTAAAAATTTTCAACTTTATGTGTCTCAGCCTGCAGGAAATTGCTGTGGTACATACACCAGGCAGCATAGTCCAAGCCCTGCCCTAACCAACACTCAGCAAACTGCCAAGGGATGGGTAAACTAAATTACCCCCTCCCGTGCCGAACCAGGGCTTAAGCAAACTGATAAGAAACTTGGAATCAGATTAGAAATGTCAAATGTGAAGCTAATTATTTTCTCTGCAGTATTTTGTCTCTGTGCAAGATGCCCTCTCCTGGCAGAGTACACAGTGAGATCCAGGCCCAGCTCCCTGGGGGCTGTGGAGGAGTTCTCTAGTGCTTGCTGCTGTGGGAAGTACTGCCCCGTGCGACCCACAGCAATCCTGCACCTGCAGCAGTATTCCAGCCAGGTGGTGGTAAAGCCAGATGAGAAGGCACAATATTTTTGCACACCTTCCAACGGTGGATGCCCCAGTTTTGTATTCCCCCACTTCAGCATCTCTTTTGAGATGCTTTCCTTCTTTTTTGAACTATAGAAATAACAAAGATTAAGTTAAATGCAAAAAAAGCCCCCATGATAATAATAATTCATCTTGTGAATCATATTTCTATCAAATAAGAACAGCCTTGATCTTAAGATACATGGGCACAGTCTTGTTTTCTTTTCACCGTGGAAAACAAATCTGTGTTTGTAATAACCTCATCATTACTTGGTCCCTTCCCCCAGATAAACTTTGCCATTCTGAGTGATGCTATTCCTCAGCTATTTTCATCATGTTTTACATTGATAGATGAAGTTTTTTCTCAACTCCCTTTAGTCCATCCAAGTATATACTAAAATTCTTCTAGATACAGTGTACATGTACGTATAGTGGCCATCAGATCGAGGGAGCTGCTTCTCCCCATCTGTTCTGCATTAGTGAGACCACATCTGGAGTGTTGTGTTCAGTTCTGGTCTCCCCAGTTCAAGAGGGACAGGGAAATACTAGAGAGAGTCCAATGGAGAGCTACAAAGATGATTAAGGGACTGGAACATCTCTCATGAGGAAAGCCTGAGAGTCGTGGGGCTGTTGAGCCTGAAGGAAGACTGAGAGGGGATCTTATTAAAGTTTACAAATACTGCAGGGTGGGTGTCAAGTAGAAGGGGCCCGTCTCTTTTCGGTGGTGCCCTGGGATAGGACAAGAAGTAATGGTGGCAAGGTGAAATGCAGAAAGTTCCACCTCAACATGAGGAAAATCCTCTTCCCTGTGAGTGACAGAGCCTGGAACAGGCTGCCCAGAGAGGTTGTGGAGTCTCTTCCTCTAGAGACTTTCAAAACCCACCTGGATCTGTTCCTGTGTGGCCTGCCCTGGGTGAGCCTGTGGTGGCAGGGGGGTTGGACTCAATCCCCAGAGGTGTCTTCCAACCCCTAACATTCTGTGATTCTATGAAATGCACTGCTGTCTGCTCCCCCTCTCCCCAAACGCATGGCTGTGTGTCTGCTGAGGTGCAAGCCATTGTCCTTTCAGGTTGTTTTTGAGTGCACAGTACACTTTGGCATTCAGCTTTTGCAGCCCCAGAATGCATTACTTCAAACAACTTGTCTATGGCCTCAGATATTTACTTGATTTAAACCTTCAAGCTTTGGGGCACTAGCTATAGAGGTGAATGCGGCTCTGAATTGATGAGCCTCAAGATTCATCAGAGAGCTACAGATCCAAAGATTCCTTTGCACTAGGAAGAAAAACTCAGAAATGCGGGTTAAGGAGCCTCTTCACTTGAATTCATGAATACTCTGCTGCTGGCTGTTGAGAGATACTGATAATTGCGCTTCAGCATGTGTTCTGCCCTTGTGTCTGCACAGGATAATTTGGCAGATGCAGTGACACTGGATGGCCGTTTGATTTACCAGGCTGGAAAGGAGCATGGGCTGAAACCTGTGGTTGGGGAAGTATATGATCAAGGTATATTCCGACTAAACAACTTTCAGATGACTTAACATGAGCTTTTTCATATGCATTTTACTGTTTCCATTTTATTTTGGGTCCTGTTCTTGAAGACTCTATAAACAGCAGGTAGTGCTCATCTTCCCTCTTGGATGTGTCTACCTGTAACAGCATGTGTGTGAGAAACAAGAGATGCAGGGCTGTGGCAGTCTGTCCTGACTGTTCTGTTAGGTCAGAATAGCCATTCCTCAAGGAGGTTTCTTGCATTTTTGTTTGTTTGTATTTTATTGTTTCACTGCTTTCTGTCATCTGTGTTCTGTCCTTTGCAGATCGACTAATGAATTGCAAAGCATAAATTGATATTAGGCTTCTCTCTGTCCCATAAATTAGAATGATTTGAATTTGGTTCTAATAGTTTATATGATTACCTCCTGGAAGAGAGGAAGTGATAGAATCTGTTCCTTATCTGGGTGTCGTTAAGCTCCAAGTTCCTCTCAAGACAGAGACAGTAATTCAGTGGTGACTTGTCAGCCTGACTCATGGCTCTGTATCAACACATTTCTGTAGTTCAGAGATGGAAGATGTCACCAGTGACTTTGAGAGACCCAAGGGAAGGAACAACTCAGGAAGCAGTCTGCAGGCAGTTGTGTCCCACCACTCTATTGTGAGATGGAGCTGGGTTTGGTTTGCAGCTGGGTCTTGGTGTGATCTGGCCAAGGCATTCTCAGAAGTGACTGCTGGGTCCAGTCCACAGAGACTTGGATCACCTGCAGCAGTTGTTGTGTGTTGTTGCCCCCATCCCCCCCCTGCCACTGTTAACCACATCATGACCCTGGTGAGGGAACCGTACCTCAGATTCTCAAAATCAAATAGACTTCATGATCCAGAGGCTGCCTATCTCCATTAGTCAGGTTAAGAGCTCTAATCAGAGAGAAGTGAATTAAATGTTAATGATTTCTGATCTAAACAAAGTCAGATTGAATGACCTTGTAGTCACTTCAGATCCTAAACTCTTGATTCTGAGTTATATCAACTGTAAAACAAAGAGAATGAACTAGCTGTGATGTTCCAGTGACATCAACTTGCTATGCTGTGTCAAAATTAAGATCAAATTAGTAGACAACTGGAGAATAATGATTTTTTTTTTACTGTTAATTAAATTGATTTCACTCCAAACATATTTAGAAACATAGAAAATTTCTTCTTGGAAGAAACCTCTGGATGTCTTTCATCCCACCTCACTTTCAAAGCAGGGTGACTTTCAAAGTTAGAGCAGATTGCCTGTGGCCTCTAAGACATTTTGCACTGAAAAGATAATGGAGAACATTCAGTCATGGTCAGCTGGTTCTCACCAAGGATGTGAACAATGTGACTTGCCTGTGGCTAGGGAGCCACAAGAAGCCTTAAATCAGTGTATCTCACTGTGATGCTGCTGCAAGGCTACTCTACTTGTTTCTCTTGCTTCCTATGCTGCAGAGGTTGGAACTTCCTATTATGCTGTGGCTGTGGTGAGGAAGGGCTCCAACATCACCATCAACAGCTTGAAGGATGTCAGGTCGTGTCACACAGGCATCAACAGAACTGCAGGCTGGGACGTGCCAGTGGGTTATCTAATTGACAGTGGGCATCTGGCAGCAATGGGATGTGACCTTCCAAAAGGTAAGAGTTACAGGGCAAAGATCTGTTCTTTAGCAGCACCTCTCCATATGGTCTTGGGACTCTGTGTGGACAGAAATGTGTGGTACTAGCTGCTGGTTTGTTCCTTGGCTTTGATGCTCCTCACAGGATGGAATAGACCTAATGTTGGCCTAATGGAAACAGGGATTGTGCTTTTTTAAAAAAAAAATGGAAAATGTCTTTTAAGAACAAAATTACTTACCCCTTCTAAATGTTTTTAGACATGTACTGTGTAGATGTGTTAAAATAAGGTTGTAGGATCTTGTTTGTTCATTGCCAGAAATTTCTCATTCTAATTTGACATTCAGCTGTAAGCGACTATTTCGGCGCAAGCTGCGTTCCTGGAGCAAAGGGCATAAACTATCCCGAATCCCTCTGTCAGCTCTGCAAAGGGGACTCAGATGGGCAGAACAAATGTGAACAGAATTCCAAAGAGCAATACTATGACTACAGTGGGGCTTTCAGGTAAAAATCATGGCTCTGTTATATTTTTTTTTTATTATTATTACTATGCAGTATTCACAGCCATTGTGTTCAGGCATCAATGACAGGAAGCTCAAGCCAGACAACTTCCAGTTGATCTTGTTAGAAAACCTGCTTTTGTGTTAAGACAATCATGTGTTAAACCTAGAGACCAAACAAAGATAATTCTAAACCCAAAGTTTCAGGTACTAATAGCTGACTATTGAAACCAAATGGGTATTTAGCACATATACTGGTGAGGGACATCCCATTGCTCCTTGCTTTGTCCAGCAGCAGTTGATGCAGACTGAGTTTGTTTCAGTAGACTCTGTCCTTCCCAGGAAAACCTGATGACCCTTGGAGTCTGAGAGCTGAACTGCTGCCCTTCTCAGCTATTCCAGTCATCCCACCTCACTTGCACTGAATTATCGACTCGCTTTGCCCTCTATTTTTGCACACCAATCTTTCCCTCATTTTCCTTCTTCCTGTCTGTATGCTGTGTTGCAGCTCCCAGTCCCTGAGTAAATAGCACTGAACAAGGGCAGAATTTGCTCATATGAAACAAATACTCCTCTCTTTATTCCCCAAAGGACTGTGTGACTGCCTTAGAGAACTCTCCTGGACAAAAAAGGTCGTGCTGTTTGTCCCAGGCAGCACTGAACATGTTGTCCACGTTCACCAAATGACAGTGATAGTTTACTTCATGCTCTAACAGCCACTAGTCTCTGCCTTTAGCAAAACTCTCAGCACAAGGAAATAGGTCAGAGTCTGTGGCTGATGGCACACAGCCCACAGCCCTCTGGCCGTCAGCCGGCAGTGTCCGGTGCACGGGAGCTGTGCTTTGTAACGCAGCTTTGTGCTTGGTTTTATATCTACCAGGTGTTTGGCTGAAGGTGCTGGAAAAGTCGCTTTTGTGAAGCACAGCACAGTGCCTGAAAATACAGACGGTGAGTAGTGCAGAAGCTTATTGAATAGTGGCTGCAAGGTCTGAAGTGCAGTGTCTGTAATAACACTATAATGGCAAAAGTTTGATTTACTTTGAATTGAGAGAAACTGAGGAAGCTTACTGAAAGTTCATAGAACAGTAGGGGTTGGAAGGGACCTCTGGAGATGGAGTCCAGCCCCCCTGCCACCACAGGCTCACCCAGGGCAGGCCACACAGGAACAGATCCAGGTGGGTTTTGAAAGTCTCCAGAGAAGGAGACTCCACAACCTCTCTGGGCAGCCTGTTCCAGGCTCTGTCACTCTCCCTGTAAAGAAGTTTCGCCTCATGTTGAGATGGAACTTCCTGGTTCATGTAAAGCAACTAAAATAAGTATGGACAATAAGCACTTACACAGGATCTTTGTACCTAATGTTTTGTCTGTTGTTTTAAAGAAAATGATATATAGGAAATAATTGATTGTTAAGGGAAGAAGAAAAAAACACTTTGGAAAAAAAATACAACCCAAGAAAGTACTAGCTGTAGAGTAGTAAAGAACAAATAATCTTGCCTAAGAATTATACAAGGTCTAAAATTTGGGCTATGATTGTAGAAGAATAATATTATCTCTACCCTCACAAATGTAAAGTTTAAAAAAACCCATACAGTTAATGGCAAACAGTAGAAGAGGGAGTTTTAACGGTATTTAGCAGATCTCATCTTACACTAAAATCTTGTATTTTCTTGTTCAAAACTAGAACAGCAGAAGACAGATCTCTACTAGAGATTAACACACAATGCTGGGCTGTAAGGCAGGATGTGAAAGCAGAGGATACAGCTCCAGGGCATAGGAACACTGAGAATGCAGAAGCTCCTGAGTTATTCTTTATAGTTGTTCATGAATTCTGCAGGACTCTGAAAGTCACTGTAATGAGCTTGGCTCAGCCAATACACCAGTATTGAGCAGTACAGTTTCCTAGGAACAGACACCTCTCTGTGCAGTAGCATGTCATATTTCAATGTGTTAAAGAGAGTCACTGCCTACTTTCTTATGGGAACATGTCTGAATTTAGATTCTCTAGCCTGTGTCTACAAATGGATAGAAGAAGAAATGCTGGAGTAAAACTGCTAGGAAGGGAAGAGTGAAGATTGAAGCCACATGTCCTTATTGCTAGCTACTGCTAGCAAGCCTGCAAGTCACACTGTATCCAGATCATGTGAAAGCAATTTAATTCACAGTACCTGAAGTCCCCTCTGCTGTTTTTGGCAGGCAACTTGGGAATCTCTCAAAAAATTACTTTGAAAACTTAAAATTACTTCGATGTTGGTCTCATAACAGCAATCCAAAAGCAGGACAGAGAGTAAAAAATGATCCAGAAGCACCATTTCTGGCTGATACACACTGCAATTAAGAAAAAATGTGGACTCGCCCCAAGAGGACAGATCGTGTTCCGAGTCCTTCCCTCCCCAGGAAGCTTTTTGATCAAGTTTTGATCAAGTTTGTGCCTTCAGCACACGAACACAAAGTACAGGCAAATGACTTTGGACCCTAACATCTGTCTATACACTGTAGACAGGCTCTGTGTTGCAGCCCACCTCATATTAATAGGTACAATCACTAAAAAAAACCCAAAAGCAAACTATTCTTAACATATTTTTCAGGAAATAATAAACTGCAACCACTACTCCCTCAACACCCTCACCCATCAGCATCAAAAAGGGAATTCTATTCCTTCCACTGTGGCTAAGTGTTCACAGACTGTGGACTCCAAAAGAATACACTGCCACAAGCAGACATCTACCTCGTTGGGAATTACTTCAATCAAACAGGATTGGAACACATTTATTTACCAGAAGACAGTATAGCCACTTGGTTTGAGTGAAAACAGAACTAATTTTGTTCAGTGATTTTACTTTTCGGTTCACTACTTCTAACTAACAGAACTTTCTGAAGTAGCAGCCTGTTTTCACAGACAGTGTCTGCTGCTGGCAGTGATAACACCCCGTGTTTAGAGTTACTACCAAGGATTGGTGTGCAGACCAAGGCCACTGCTGGATCTTGTGTACCAACCACACTGGGGGGTGCAGAAAGTGAAAGGCTGCACCTGCAGGGAGGAGAGGACAGGGCAGGTGACCCCAAACTGACAAGATATTCCAGCCCATATACGTCACGTTCGGTATAAAGCTGAGTGATCTGGAGGGTCTGTAGTTTGCTAGCTTGCTTGCTCTCTCCTCACCCTCTCTCTGGGGACTTCTGGGCTCTTGTTGCCTCTTGGACCACTTTGCCTGGCTTGGCTCAGGTCCTCTTTCAGCTCCTTCCTTGGAGCATCCAAGGAGGACTCTGCCTGTTCTGCATTTGATCCCAATTGGTGTGTTCCTGAATCTGGTACCAGGATCCAGCTCCTGAACACAGCTCCTGCCTGCTGCAGGGCCCAGTCTGGGACTCCCCTGGTGCCTGCTCCACAGCATCAGTGGTGATTTAATTACCATCAGGAGGTTGGTTTTGATACTGGTTTTGTATATATTTGTACATATTCTATTTTTTTTATTATTTTCATTAAAGCTGTTCTAGTTTCCTTTCTAATCGCCGAGTCTCTCTCCCTTATTCCCTTTCTCCTCCCCTTTGGGAGGAAGGGGGGGTTAACAGAGAGCATCTGTTATTGGTCTGAGGTGCTGCCCTGACCCTAAACCGTGAAACCCATCTAGTCCCATAGACTTTTGTGCATCCAAGCAGCACAGCAGGTCTCTGATCACTTCCTCTTTGAGATGACCTCATTCTACAACTACAAGATGATGCCCAGGCCATAAAAGACATTTAGATGCTTAAGTCTCTCTATAAAGGGTATCAGCAGGACATCATGACATTACGTTCAACCAAAAGACACACAGAAGATGTGTGGATATTATGCCAAAGTTTAACTTTCACTATGAAGCTTGTGACATTCCAAATTAATAATTAAAAAAGAAAAAAAAAAAAAAGAAATCCAAAAGACCTTTCCATTTTTGTTAAGCTTCATTTTGGAATAGAGTGCTAAACAGCCTTTTTTGAAACCCCTTCAATGAAAGTTTACCCATGGCAACTTTAAAACAACTGATTGGTAAAGAGGGCTGTATTAAACATACTTGAAGCTATTGTTGAAAGCTGGGTTAAGCCTGCCTAACCAATGAGTTAATACATTTTGGTCTTGACTGATTCCCCCCAGAGAAGCCTAATGAAAAGCCAGTACAAGGCTTAGAAGAGGGAACTGGAAAGGCAGCAGAAGTTTTGAGCAAAAGCAGATAAAGGCAGATATTTTAGAAGCAAGCAAATGAAACAGCCAGAACATTTCTGAGGGCGAGAGGTGGGTAACAAAGTGTCTTGGTGGTACTTAAATGCCAGTACAGGCAAGCTAGTGCTGGTGTAAATGATGTTCAGAAACTCCTGAATAGTCACTATGGAGTAACAGCAACTTGGGGGTTTGAAACAAGATTCCAAACTGCAGTTCCCCTCTGAGTGAGCAGAAAGATGCACCTACCAAAAGTCTTTGGTCAAGCAGCAACACAAGGGATTAGGAGTTAGCAGGCAACCAGGAGGTCACTCCTGACAGCCAGGAAGGACAACCCCATGCATGAGCACTCCTTGCCCTCAGGGCAGGTAGGCAGGGAAGAGGTCTCACTCTGAGGCCCCTTGGGAGGGGAGAGCAGTACCAGGCAGGGTGGGAGAGGTACTGGGGTGCTGCACAGGGGGGACCAGGGCACCACCACTGTGCAAAGGCCTCGGCCATCACATTTTTGCAACTCTCAGGTCACAAGACACAGACTAAGGGCAGACCTCTCCCCCGAGATCTCCCTTTCAGAGCGATACTGGGCGCATGCAGGGTACACTACTTACTCTGTACTAAACAATTGTAATTTAGAGATGGAAGAACAGTTTTGGTGTTTGACTTGGGGTTTTGGTTTTTTTTGTAATGCAAGAAAGCTGTACTCCCCTAGGTGCTCACAGAATACATTGAATAGAACTGAATGAATAATTTGCAACCAACATTGAAGTAGGTTGACTTATTTTAGAGTAACTTCTTGTGTGGATCTTGATTTCCTCTAACTGATTACTGTTCCAAAAGCACTGGATATTTTATTTTGATATCACCCATTGTTTTCAAAATAAATTTTCAGTGTATTATTGTTGTGTACAAGAGAGACGTTAGTTTCCATTTGTTAGGTGACTTTACTTGAACCGTCTCTGTTCCTGAGAGCATGATGGTGTAACTACTCCAATCAAGGTAATGGGCAAGTTAAGAATTCCACTACATTAAAAACAAAACAAAACAAAAAACCCAGCAAACTTTGAAGTTTACTTCCCACAGAATATTCATGCCAATAAAACTCAAATGCCATGAACATTCAGAGAAAACAATAAAATTATATGCAAACTTGACTAAATTTATTAACAAGAAAATATTTGTAGTAACTTTTCAAATTATTTAGCAAGCTGAAATGGCATCAGGACTGGGCACATGAGAAGAACAGAACAGGGCACAGTGCATCAGCTACCTGAGAGTACAGGAGGAACATCAAAGACCACAGCAACAGGCTTAAGGGAGCGTGTGAAGTGACTGGCCACAAACTACTGCAGAAGAGAATTTGCAGTCTGCCAGAGGGACACACTATGTGTGTTCAAGTGAGAAAGTTCTCCTGCAGTACTTATACCTGTGTAAATGTTTCTTGCAATGTCATCTTCCTGCACTGACTGCAAATAAGGCTCATTTTGCCTCAGACTTCAGGCTCATTCTGGTAAATCTACTCTGTAAATCAGTCAATTGGTTTTACACTTAAGAAATTTTGCCTCATGTAACTAGGACATTATAATTGACTAGGTAAACAAGGCAGAAAAAGGTTTAGAACTTCAAGGCCTTTCATCTAATGAAATCCAGTAATTCTCAACTGCAAATAGCCATACCAAAATGAACAAATGCCACTCCAGCTCTCAGCACATTTAGAATGGACAATATTAACTTGTTCAGGTTCAAAATTTGACCTACCTTAAAAAAGTAAAAATCTGGTGGGGCATGTCCTCTAAATTCTAAATATCTAGTTAAAAAAACAAACAAATCCATTTCTCATTGCCAAGCAATCAAGAAATATAAGACTGATTTGTGATCTTCTGCAGACAGGCCACCACTTTGCAATGTATGTATACATCTTCATAGTTAAAGCACATTAACACCAAACCCTGTAGCTTTGAAAAAGGATAGGAAGATTGTGTTCTGCAAATGTGAGATCACCACTAATTAGTGAAAAGTCCTCCTAAGCAATAGTAAAATAAAATCATTCAAAAGCAACTACAAAAGATTTGATCTAAGTTTAGTGAATGTAGATAACATTATTATCATTATCAGTTCAGAAAGAACCCAAACAAACACCAGGAATTACACTAGCTGACTGACTTCCTGGTCTGAGATAAGGAAGAAAAATCAGTGTAGCTTATTCTACAGGTATGACAACATTTCTATGCCAATTTAAGATTGAGAAGATAAAATCTCACAATTATTAACTCTCTTAAGATGTATGTTGCAAAGGGTATAATTATTATAAGGGTCCTAGTATTGCACAGTAATTTTATCTAAATCAAGATGTCATTTCAGGAGATAAATATCCTTTAATTCAGGAGGTAAAACTCATGCTGTGCTTCCGCACCCCCTCTCCATATAAAAACACAAAATAAAGGCAACAATAGTTTGTTTGCTAGAGTATAAACAATGAGTAATAGCAAACATTAACGATTTTTAAGAGAAACTGAAATAAACCTTCGCTGTGCAGAACACATGGTGCTTTTCAACACTTACTATAAGAGCTGCTCACACTATTGTACCATATATGATAAAGCAAGCAGACATCAGAACTGAAGGAAGACATCTATCTTCCTAAAATTGTAGCCAAAAGGGAATGCAGTTGTCTAACAAGTTGCAATATAAGCTATTATTGCCTAAGGAATTAATTTGAATTTCTGCTCTTACAAGCAAATTGAACTAGGCTGGCATTTTATTACAGGAAAATAGGGTTGGAAGCCAAGAAATGTTTATTACACATCTCAACTCTCATTTTGGCAAGTCACTTCCATCCTTAATTTCTCAGATTCAACTGATGTAAAATGCAACATTATACACTCATCCCTTCCACTTACAGCATTGCCAGTAATGGCATTAACCCCATAATGGCATCCATCTGCACACCACACTTCTGAAGCTACTTAAGTACACAGATCAGCATAAATCAAATACTTCTTGTGACGAAGAGGACCACATGCTGAAGGCTTATATTCAGAATAAACAAAACACTAAAGTTATAACAGAAAATGCAGTTCAGTTCATCATTAAGGTTGTCTTTACTTACATCTGTCTAATGCTAGTCATCCGTTAAAGAATTATATATGCTACCACTAACCTTTATAGCCCATATGGACTGCTCCAAAGGATGAAAAAGTTTGAAACAAAAGCCATCTTTTTTAGAAGGCCTCTCAATGAGTTCACAGGCGTTCAGGAGCACTGTTCCTACCCACTGGCCATTTTTGGGGGTTTTGTAAACAAGCAACACGCCTGGTTTCAGTACACACCACAGTTTGGTCCAGCTTTTCAAGGTACCACGAATCTAGAAAATAAATAGTTGCGAGTTATATCTCTGTGAAGCCAATACCAAACCCGTTCTCCTTAACTAAATGAAAATTGATATGATTTGTTTTTAATTCAAGCACAGTTTATCAGGTCTATCAGAAGTTTATCCAGGTTTATCAAAGACAATACAAAGGCACAATTTCAATGCTCATTCTTCTGTTCTTTCTTGATGGATAGTTATTCTACGAATGGGTATATACACATCCAGATAGGGGAAGTATGAGAATTCATCTGAAACTTTAATGAATTTTCCTATCTGGAGCACATGTTATCACTAGGATGAAAATAGGATAATCTTTGGAAACACAGATCCTCTGAACATAGGGTAGACATCTGATCAGAAACAGGATATTCACAAAATAACTCAGATATATTTGAATTTCTTAAATAAAGCCTCTTATAACAGCTGTAATCTTCAACCCACATGTGAAAAATAAGATCCTTTCAAGTTTCTGAATTTGTGTATCTGATTAGACTGCTTGTGCTGATTCCATCAAGTCTGGATTTTAGTTACTTCTGTGTCTGTATGACTGAAAAGCCAACTTAATCTCTGAGCAATGTTTTAGCCTGTTTAAACTGATTTTTATGAAAACTGGAGAAACTTTTTGCAGACAAGATGCTGTTTGGAGCTAACTATAAAAACAGGTAAGATGTTATTTTTTTTCTTGGATAATTTCCAGGGAATATATTTACAAATTTAAGAAATTATATACAAATACATAAACTATACTACTGTTGAGGACAGTGACTATTATCCTTGTGAAATTAATTCCTCGCCTTTTGTACCAGTATTAGAGGACAGTTAGTTCTTAAGAGAGGAAAGGAAAGTTACCAGAAATACACAAAAGAAATCTGTAGTCAAATATCTAATATGACTGAAATATTTTCACTATTGTTACAGATATAGCAGAGTTTCAATTAGAAGTGTAGTATAAACAGGACAAAATAAGAACCATAAAGCCAACTCATCTGAAATCAATGGCTAGCCACAGAAGATGCATATGACTATGGTGACTGCAGTAAGTGGGAGCTAGGTTCCTCTGTTACTCCCCTAGGATTTGAACACAGAGACTGTGGGAGGCAATTAGTGGCTGCTGTGCTTGTAGAAAAACATTAACAGCAAGTAAAAGATTGAGCCTTTTCTATTCTGGTCAGAAAGCAGCAAACAGTTGATGTGTCTTCAACTCGGGTTTCACATTTGGATTCTGACCTTCAACCAGTCAGCCATAACAATAACTGATGGGTCTGTGATAGTGCTAAGCAACTCTTTCGTAGCTCTCTTCTTTTCTTCTCTGTAATTTTTCTTTTGAACCTGTAAATAATAATTAAAACATTTACTATGTCACAGCCATAAGCCTGTATTCAGAGCACAATAGGACATCTATCAATAGAGGCTGAGGAAAAACCTGCTAAATTCAATTTGCAATATACAGATACAGAGAAGTAACTTTAAAACACAGTATTTGACTTCAAGGAGTGAACAACTATTTTGGGCTCTGTTTCAAGAGCAGCTATAATATAACCAATTTCAGATTCTTCTGCAACTTGCTTTTTAAGACTGAGGACTTCGAAACTCCTGTTAGAATCACAGGAGGAAAACCAACAAAATAAATGAGCCTCCTCTCTCAATCCTTTCCTGGTTTCAAGTATAACACCAAATTTGGGCTAGGTTCAGATTTACAGGTACTTTATCTGATCCATAGTCTTTACCCATCAATTAGTTTCTCTCCTCAGTAGAAATTTGCAGAAATCTCCCTCCCTCTAAAAGATGCAAATAATTTTATGTTTCTCTAATATCTGCCAAATGCTGGAGACTGGTCTTGTTACAACACAAGGGGAAAAAGGCAGTAGGAAAAGCCATGGGTATTGCATGCAAATTGTAATTTTGGTAATTAAATTTGTCATTTAATTGCACGTAGATGTCCTGAGGTCCCTATCAGCCTGAATTATCCCATAGTATTCTGAGCTCTCCTACAATCTTGTACCATCTTAAAGGCTGCATTATAGAAACCCATGCTCAAGTAACACTACAGTAAGATTTGAATAGAATCAACACCACAAGGTCCCACAATACTTAAACATTCCATAGGTCTCATCGCTACTTGGCATTTTTGTGTTCTCATTAGAGAATACAGTAAAACTATGTGACTGCATTTACAGTCTATGAGGAGTTATTTGGAAATTAATTCACCTTGAGAGATTCTTTTTTCGTAAGCTTGCTTGAAGATAGAGAGATGTCCTTTTCAGAGCCATTGAAAAGCTTGGATTCAGACTGAAATTGGGAAAATTAATAATAAATGACATGGATATATCACTGTTGTAGGCACTTCATAAAGTGAAGTGCAGAGTTATGTTTGTAAGGTTCTCATTCCGACTCCTCTACTGTCTCTCCAACCTTAAAAGAAAACCTCTCAACACAAACCCAAAACCAACAAGCCACAACTTGTAACACGTGCTGTTCACTTCTTGCTTATGGAGTCTGTTTTCACAAGGTTTTTATGGAAAAAAAGTTTGAGATTGCTCCAGAAGAAGCTGAACTATATACAGAAAATACGTAGTCCACGTAGCTGGTTGGTATGTCACAATTTTGACTAGTTAGTTATTAATTTAGCTGAAAGAGAAGATTTTTGGGGAATCCTGGTGTTTAAGCACGAGTCACTCTCATGACACTAATCTCAATGTCTTCATTTGTAACTTGACATCTCCTCTGAATGGATTGCTATAGAGGCACTTACCCCGTGACCCATGAAGGAAAATGCAGCCTCTTCAATCTAGGATTCAGTGCTCTATAAGTCATCAGAGGACAACTGACCACTAGTGGCACTTGTTCTTCTTCCTAATACCATGCTCTGATTACTCCACAAGTCATCTTCAAGAAGCTCACCGTGGCGATAGGCAGAGGAACAAAATTCAGGTTTGTTCATGAAACCCAAGTCCTTGCTCATGGCAGGACAATATGCTGCCTCAGCACCACATGATTTCTTCCTCCTGCCTCTCCCCACATCTTGTAAGGTTCAAAGTCTATTCCTTGGCACCTGTTGCCTACTACTTGAAATGGAACTAGAACCACTAAATTTATGTCATTCTTACTACAAGTCAGAGAACACTGAGTAGGTAACCAGTATATGGACACTTAAAGCGTAAAGAGTTGCATTTCTTTAGAACTGGACCCAAAGTTCTTGTCAAGTCCAAAAAAAAAAAAAAAAAAAATCAGTGTAACCTTCTGAACTGTATAAATTCAAGGACAGTTTATGAAAACTCATACTAAATCTCAGACTAAAATGCAAAGTCTATTCACTGAATTTCTATTTTGGAATACTATAAAATGAGAGTAAAAAAATATGCAAGTTTTGAGAAAGCTTACTGCAATAATTAAAACAGTGCACTTGAGCAGTCTTTTTCTTAACACTAAAGCTAAGCCAAAGAAATAAAAATTAAAGATTTACAAGTGAAACAAAGCAATTTAATCATACTTTGATGCCTTCAATTCGGAACAGAGACTTTATGGGAGTCTACCTAGCATCAAAAAGATCTCTGCAATAACTGAAAAAAAAAAAAGTAATTTTATCTCAAAACCATTTCAATGGTAAGTAAATGTTCTAATTTCCATATACATCTTGGAACAATGAAGGAAATCTCTTCATTTTGTATTAGAATTGTTTTTAACACTCAAAATTTAGCTTTAAGACAAGCATAAAACTTGAAATTTAATTCCTCTGCCTAAAGTCAAAGGGAACACAGTACTTGTAATAACAGAAGAGGGGAAAAATGCTTATCACTGTCACATAAGAAGAGGTAATGAACTCGTTATGCAAGCTATAATGGAGCAACTTAAGCAAAAGATTCATAAATATTCTAGTTGCTCACTAACAGAAAGATAATGCTGTCTAAAGGTCATGAATATAAAAAAGCTCCAAACCAGTAAGTATCACAGCTTCCAAAACCATAGTTCTCAGGATCTTAGTTTAAAAGCTTACTAATACGACACCGAGTAAAGGTCCATATTTACCTCTCCAATGGATTGTAAGACAGATTAGTAATTCATTTATTTTTAAGCCTGTAACTTTCTCAGTGCTACATCCACACGAAGTGGATGGGATTGAAATTTAAAAGAAGAAAACGATTTTAAGAGAACCTACTGCAGCTCCCAGCAAGGCACATTCAATAGCAGATTCTAAGCAAGTCTCATCATGACTGCTTTTCCATCTTCACTTAGAAAGAAGGGCTGCTACTCCACCTCCATAGCTGGGACAGTTACCTCCTGTTAGCTTGAAAATTATTTGTGGGTTATAAAGGAACCACTAGTGATTTAGAAAATTTTGGACCAACATAAATACTTTGATGAGAAGCAAGTTGGATGGTAAAGTATGCTTCCTTGATCTCCCTGATAAAAGAGGCTCTAGGACACAGTAAAGCTGAAAAATGCAAAGTTTTGTGATTCTAAGTCAGATACAAGACACCAACAGCTTGAATTGCTTAGCTACGCACCACAAAACTGCAGCATCAGCTGCAGGAACTAACCTGCTCACACCAGTGCAATTCTGATGACACTGTTTAAGCAGGGAAATGAATTGTAAGAATTTTCATAGAATCATTCGATATCTCCAACACTTCTCTTCAAGGGTCTGACACACGAGGTGTCACAGAAAAAAAACTGTGTGAAGACTTCAAGTGCAAGCCCTCTGCCTCCCATGGGTGCACCAGCCTGTGCCCAGGTTGAGCCTGACAGACAGCTCTGCAGTGCTGACCTTACAGCAGAGCTCTATGGAAAGAGCTGCAGGCACCTCCCTATGTCCCTTGGGAGCTCGTTGTGTTCAAGGTCAGGTCCTCACCTTCCCTACAGATCAACCCAACATCTGCTGAGTCCCAACAATCTGTTTATGGGTCTGTTACCACATTTTCCTCTAAAACGCAAAACAAAACAAAACTACAAAACCAACCAAACAAAAACAAACAAAACACACAAAAAAAAACAAACAAAAAACCCCACCAAAACCACCCATCCAAACAAGCAGTGGACATCTGATCAGAAAGCATAAAACCACACAGCTGGGTAATTTAGAGCCTTTAAACTCTATCCTGTAGCAACATCTAAGAAAAACAAGTGAACTTTGCTTCTCAATTCAGTGATCAAACCATACACAGTATCTTCCTTCATAAAACACAGCCTTTCCCTCTTCTCTTTAATGTCTTGAAAATAAAGAAATGCCTGTTTTATAAAACACCCAATTGAAAGTATTTTTTCTGGAATTCACATCCTAAACACATAAAAGACACACAATAAAAATTCAGTGCATAGACATGCCAGGCACTTCTGCTGATGAAAATGTTCTTTCACTTTTGGAGTTATGATAGGCCAACAAATAAAGAAGGTTGCATCAGAGCAGCCTAATAGGATGTCCTAAAACTGCCAGCTTCAACAACTCTACCCTAAAAATTTAAGAGTTTTGGGGAAAAAAAAAAAAAAAAAAAAAAAAAGAAAAAGATAACTATGGTAGACTTTTCTCTATGCTACTATAATGGCCTTTTACACAAATCTCTCATCACATGCCTACTATTTCAACACCATCAGAAAATAACATTTTATCCTGAAAAGAAAGCTACTGCAAACTACTTGTGTAAATAATTGTTCTCAGAACAAAACACAGCTCTGGACAGAAAAGACCTAGAATTACTACATAAAAAGGAGTCTTTTTTGGTTGCTTGTGTAGTTCATCTTTTCTTCCTTTTTGAAGTTTAGCCACCCCAAGATGCTATGGTTTTGGGGACTGCAGTGTCCATCTCCCAACTCCACTTTGGATGTTCTCAGTTTTCACTGCATCTCAGTGAACAGTTTCCATCTTGTGACTACAAAATGATGATTATGAATTTTCCTGGCTCCTGCCTTTTCCATTTCTGGTATCAAGACTACCAGAAAGCATAAACATGCACAGCAATTCTAACTAGTTTAATATTCTACTGAGCTTGCTGTCCTTTGCACTCTCACTGCCTCAATGAAATGGGTCTTTATAGCTGAATTCTGAGGTACAAAAGCCCTTGCAAGAGACAGGACAAGAGATGATACTTCACTAAGTTTTACTCTGGCAATTTAACCCATTAAACTAAACCTTTTCCAATTACATTTTCCTTAACTTGCTTATAAGAAGATTTGTTACAGCTCAGTGAACAGCATCTTCATGTACAGCTTGAAAGGATTTTAAATTCTGTTCCATAGCAAGAGTTGGCCTCCACCCATCATTACGTTTGGTGAGGCAACATCCTACCCCAAGATGACAGTGAGAAGATTCCACATTTCATTTTCACTAATTTGAACTGCAGATTTTTATGTGATGTCATCCAGAAAACTATATTAAAAACTTCCCTTTAATCTTCATCTATTGCTGCATCTGAAGAGTGATCTTCAAGATTATATACAACGAAAGTTAAATACATTCACATTCAATTAAAAATGCAGAACTCCTTTACACACTGGCATTAAGGCAGATTAGAAGCTTTTCCTTACCTTGCTTTTTGACATAGGGTGCGTTGTATCCTCTCTACTTTGTGACACATCATCCTTCCCTTTGTCAAAACCTTAAAGAAAAGACAGCATTGTTGCAAATGATTTGAAGACATGAACGTATTATATGAGGTAGCCTTTGAAATAAATTTGCAGATTCTGTTTAGCATAAAAAAGTGCAAGCAAATTGGATTTTCCAACAACATATATGCATCAGTCCATTACACTTGTTAAAAATGTATCATCTAAAATAAACTAATTTAATGCCTGCTAAGAGATGAGTACAGTCCACTGTATTTGGATAGTGCTGCACCTGATCCAGTAACGTGATTAATTGCAAATACAGCATGCAAACTTTTGTCCTTTTATCTTCTCATTCTCCCCGATCTGAAGAATACTAAATAAAGCCTTTTTTTTGCTTGCTCATTTCAGTACCTAGAAATAATTGTTAAATACCACCTACATGAAATCAAATCTAAACCACTGAGTAAGATGACCAGTCAGGTGTTTTGGTTGTTTGGTTGGTTTTTTGGTTTTGTTTGGGTTTTTTGTGTGTGTGTGTGTGGTTTTTTTGTTTTACTTTGTTTGGGTTTTTTTTGATTTGTTTGTTTTTCCTCCAAGAAAAAGGTTGTTTACATTAGCCTTGAATTTATACTTTCAACTTGATGCTGTGTAACTAACAAGGCTTTATATTAAAACAGTTGCCAGAATCCCACATTTTTATTCCATGAGTGACTCATAGTATGAACCCCACACTTGCCCAGTAACCAAAAAGCAAATGGAGACAATGGCTGTTAGCCAGTATATGGGCGACAATGGAAATGGGAGTCAAACCTGGCATTAGTGCTTCTGCACAGCTGCTACGTGCCACAGAACTCTAAGCATTCTCTTAGGGAAAAATAATCTACTCTGGTTACAAGATGTAACATGTCAGTGATCTATCTTCTTTGAAGATGGTGGTAGCATAAAGTTTTTGTAAACAAGATAAAAGGAATTGCACAATGCATTTATCTGAGTAAGTAAAAATGTCATCATCTTCATGCCCTACAGACAGAAGGCAGATGAATATGAAGTCATACATGAATTTCAGGAACAATCCACACAGCTGAAAAGTCTGGCATGGCTCCCAGTGGCAGCCCACCAGAGGGCACTACACCAGCAGGTAAATAGCCCACGCTGACACCAAAAGCTCTCCTCGGCTTCCCTTTGAACACGTTCGGAGCTTTGAAACAGAAACTGGTACTCAGATCTCTAAAATTAGAAGATCCATCAGAGGAACAATTTGATTTCTCATTCTTCAGGGGAGTGTGTGTACGTGTAGAGAAGCTGTTTTAAATTCTTTAAAAGAACTTATTAACTCTTAGTAGCAGCACTGAGTATTTGTTCAGTGGAGGATTTTTTTTTTCTTTTTAAATTGGTATCTTCACCCTTGAACATCTTACAATACCCAGAAACTCTTCAGACAGAACTGATTCATCTATCACATATACATCTTGGGAAGTTTCAGTGAACTATAGAGGAATTAGGATGGTCTTCAAGCTGCATGAGAAATCTGAGATTTCTCTTAGTTTTGGTCTGGTAATAAACCTTCTGGAATTTTTTGTTTATATTTATTATCTTTTGCAAATATTTTTTAAGATGAGAATTTTTACAATCATATACTGCAATACAATGATACTGCATTTTATGTTTACACAAAGTAAACCTTACATGCCTTTAAAGAAACCTTTACATATCTTTATAAAAGCCATTCTGTGCACAGTTCCATTAAAACCTTCCTTTTGAAATTCTTCCAACACTTCTGTGATAGGTTTGTACAGCCAATGAAAACCCACAATGCAGAAGACTATCTGAGCACGGGGAAGAAGTACCTAACAGACAGAAGATTTGTAATAGTAAGGAATCTGGAAAAAAGCCCAAACCAAACTAACCAAAAGGCTTCTCATGATCCAGAGGCCAGAAGCCACATTTCCTATAGAACACCAAATACAAAAAGCACATTTTCTACTGCACCAGTCATCAGGTGCCAAAACAAAACAAAGGTTGCTTCAAGCCTTGGAGGACAGATCTGCCTTAGTTCACTGAGAAGTTACTAAATTTGACTGCCAGTCTTAGGCAGTCAAACACACACCAGAAACATAGTAATGAGGTTTTTTCCTCACCCCCATTAACCATAAAAAAGAAATCCCTCATGAGGAACAAAATTCCACTGAAAAATGTAATGCAGGCATTTTCTAATGGCTTTCCTGTTTTTACTTATTTAGGCGCATACAGAAGACACAAGAAAG
Organism: Megaceryle torquata; assembly: GCA_024611175.1. Taxonomy (NCBI): domain Eukaryota; kingdom Metazoa; phylum Chordata; class Aves; order Coraciiformes; family Cerylidae; genus Megaceryle; species Megaceryle torquata. The sequence continues at coordinate 78,113 of JANIJG010019692.1, read as the reverse complement.
TGCTAAGCCAGGATTGTTCTTACAGAAGAGAAGCTGTAATTCACAGCTTGCTTTCTAAAACACAACAATTTTAAGGGCTTTACACATCCTTATCTTACAAACATATGTTTTTATTTTTATAAACAAGCTTTTCATCCATATCACTGAGCAAAAATGAAGACAGAAAGAACTACTCTGTCCCAGAAAAATCAGACATGAAGACCAAAGTTATGTCATGTTTCCATGAATCTCACCTCCTTCCTTACAGTGTCTCTGGCCTGAGAGGTGTGTGCACTTGCCTATTTCTAAAGGCTCCACCACACTGACTGTTCCCTTCCTTACATGCACAGTTAAGGGCTGCCTGAGGGCTTGGCTTGCTATCCCAAGTCATGGTGCTGAAGATTCTGGAACACCTTGAACTGCTCCATCTTGATCTGTGAGGAAATCCAACTGGTCAGCTTCACATCTCACACCACCCTACTTGTAGCCTCCCACTCTGTAGAAAGGACAAGCTCACTCAGAATACAGAGGCAGCTTTCCTCACCAGGTGCTAAAACGTATGTTAAAAAAGCTAAATAATAATTCAGTTGCTGATCCAGATACAGTCTCACCCACTGTAAGGACACATTTTCCAGGGAGCTTCTACTAAGATGGAGAGACCCTAATACCATAAGCAGTCTCGCTTCTAACAAGAAGAGTCTGATACCAATACCTGCATGGCTGAGGATAACGTACACTTTGCTGTGGAAATACTTGGTGAAGGAAAGAGCAACAACAGAACAATTACATTCAAAGAATAAACATCAAGAAATACTGTTTTCTGCCTTCCTGCTATCAGTTATGAAAAACAAATTTCTGACTATGTCAACAGCAAAGCCAAGAAAGATGTGCCTTCAACAGGATGCTTTGTGTTACTGCTCTGTTCATAGCTTTGTTTACCCCAGAGGTACTGAAAACTGAACCACAAAAAGTCATTGAATCAGCGTATGGAGCAGAGAGGGACAGGGTATAAGAGGCTAAAGGCAGCATCTAATAAAAACAATCTGTTTCACGTTTTTCAATGTTTATCAGCAATGGTTTGGGGCTTAATATTTTAGCTTACTTGCTGTTTCCCATCCTGTAATTCAATCAAGAACATTTTAACAAGATACATTTCACAGCTCACATTTCACAGTGTAGGAATTTAGTTGTTGAAGATGCTGTCTCTTCCTGTAACTTCCTCTATATTAAATCTTCTGCATTTATATACCATTTTCTACCTAAAATTCTGAAGCCAATCCTCAGAATTATGACACAGAGAGACAGTTTGAATTAACCTTCAGAACTGCAGATTGAACTAGTATTATTTAAGGCACTTGCAGATTTGTCCTGGTTTGAGCCAGAAAAGAACCAACTGTCACAAGTTTAAAAAAAAAGTTTTAAACAGAATCTCCCCTGCTGTAGCCTCTAGAGCAGTTCTGGACAGCAGGGACTGTGTTCAGAGTAACGCTACAACATAAACTTTCTCCCACTGTCACCTTCCTTGTCTTAACATCACAGGCCCCATGGGCTCTGAAAGCTGATCCAAACCAAAGTGCTGTCAACCACAGTTCATGGTCTGACCTTAGAAGCCAAGGCAAACTGTCCATTAATATGTTCCTATGAAGACCACTTGGCAGGACCTTCCAAAACTCGCAGGCAGAAATCTCAACGAAAAAAATCACGATGAGCTTTCAGACAACTGTGTTGCAACTGGAACAACCTGAACTCTATACATGCAAGATGCCAAGGAAACAAAATCAAACAGCACTCCTTTAGAGACAGAGATGGAATATTAAGTCAATACCAAAATAAAGTCCTCCAAAACACCATTTTTGACAAAAAATGAGGACTATATACATTTGTAATATTATAATCAAAGAATCTTTAGGATAAATTCTGTAGTAGGGTACATTTTAGAACAAAACTGTTTAGTTAAGAGATTACAATTTTGAAGCATAAAACAGGTATCATTCTTTAAAGTTGCAATCACAATCTCTCCCTTCCCCTCAAGGGAAGGGAAAAACGAAAATCAACCATATCACATCTCCTACATCTCCAATACTGGGTTTATACCTCTCAAAAAGTACCATCTGCAATTGGAATACCTGAGAAAAATTAATCAGAAAAAAACTGTTAATTTTTAATGGCAGATCTATTTTATCCAAAAGGAAATAATTACTATTCACCAGAGGTTTTCTTCCAACAAGGAGAAGAATCAGTTAAAAAACAAAACCAGAAAACAATGCAATCCATGAAATGGTCAAAAATATCAAGCCAAACAACATTATTACTGATTTCCAAATGAAAAGGAAGGAACAGCCTGATTTAGTTATTAGTGTGCATGTACAGTTGTGAAGAACGAGTAATTGAGCTGAAAAACTACATGCTTCTGGAACAACCACAAGCTATATTTAGTAAGAGATATCAATACTGGTGTTATACAATAATCGTGTCAGAGAGGAAAAAAGAAATTTAAGAAGAGAACATAGGAGAGAATAATCCTTTTAACTGACATTTTCAAAAGCTTGCTGACAATCAGTCTTAAGAATACAATCTCATGCTAGCTAATTCAGATTCCTCCATGGCTTTTGAAAAAGGAGTCAAAAAAAAATATGTGCAGTCCTTTATGTGTTTCTTCACAGCCATGTTTTCTTTTGCAAACACCATATAAAATAAACAATAACCACCAAAGATTGTCTTCACTGTAACTATACATTAATGTCTTTCTGATAGGCAATAACTATTTGCTTAAACCCACCTGAAAAAGTACACCTTCCAGCATGTTATTATTGTTGACATTTTTCAGATATATTGAACATTCCAAAAAAAAATTTTTTAGTTATATGTTTACAGTTGATTTTTTTCTTTTTATTAAAACCCGTTTTTTACATTTGCTTTGCATTTTAACAGGTCATTCCTTATCCACTTACAGACAGTGATCAGCTTTAATGTAGAATTCTATATAGGAAAGAAGCAAATAGGGAACAAATTCCTTTTGTTTCACTAATTATCAGACTACACGTACTTATTTTAAAGGGAAGAAGGATCTGTCTAGTTGCCAACTCCATGCTTTCAAGCTTTGAGATCTTTATTTCCTTAGCAACTTGAATAAAACTCAGTGCTAGATTCTTGGTAGAAGGCTAATTGTTCCCTCAAGCAGAGTCAAAGGAAATGTTAAAGGGTAAAACATGAAGTTTAACAGAATGCAGTGTCCCAAGTAGCCGCCCCCACCTGCCTGAGGATGAACACGATGCTCCAGTGATTCTGCAAGCCAGCACTGGCCAGCGATGCAGAGCGCTCCCCAGCTGCCAGCCTGCAGCCTCCCCCATGCTCTGCACCCCAACTCTTTTCCATGGCTTCAGAGCCAGGACATAAAAATGCAGTGAGCCATTCTGCAGAAGGCATACAAATAAAGAAGCGAAAGCCACAATATGTCCCCTCTGCCCCCCATCAGCATTCTGTCCCCATGGGAGTACACTACAAAGTGTGTATGTCCGCATGCACAAGACAAATCACACATGCAGAGTAATTCTGGTAAGAAAGTACAATTTCTACAGTGTCCCCTTTCAGGAAGGGGTGACCTTATAACACATCTTTAAGCATTGAAGTTTCCTGAAGTAAACTGCTGACATTCAGGTACCTCTAACAGAAGTGCACATTATGGACAATGAAACTCCAGAAGTTTGACTATTCCAGGACTGATTTTCAGGAGACAACAATTCTGAGAAAAAGGAGATTCAAGCCCCTTCTGGTGTTAAATGTCTTAATTTTGCACTACAGAGTTTAGCAAGCCTATGCTTTTAGACTTACTCTATCTTGTCATTTTATGCCAAGCCAGCGATGACAAGCATGCAGATTCTTCAGTAGTTATGCCCAAATTAAAACCTTCTGCTGTACTTCACTATTTTAAAGCAAGCCCATTGTGTGCAGGGGGGGTGGAAAGTACAAGGGAGGGAGTCGTTTATAAACCACATCACAGAACTTCAGTCATAAAAGCCCAAACAACTAAAACAAATATTCAAGTCAGTACCAAATACAAAAATGCCTTTTAAAGATGTTTACTGTGGTGTAAGCTAAGTTATTTTCTTGCCTTTCTGCAAATCTCGCCACTACGAAGAGCTGTTATCTAAATGCATATAAGCAATATTCTTTCTTATTTCTACCAACATCTCAATAAATTACTTTAAGTTGAAATTTTTGAGGTGGAAATTATATTCTCTTCTGTACATTTTAAGAAAATAACAAACCTGGTAAAGCAGGAGATAGTTCATTATATCCTCCAAATGAAGCATTCCGGACAAGTTTTCGGCCATCAGCTCTCGGATAAAATACAGATGAAATCCCAGCACATGAAGAAAACCTACGTCGCACTGGACCCTCTTCCTTCATGAGTTAAGGTGTTTGTGTAAGGATTATGTTCTCTGTGAAAGCTGGTTAGCATTAGCTGCTTGGAACAAGAGTGTTGCAGTAACAGCCTTTACCTCACATTCTGATGAGTAAGATAAAAAAGGGGGAAAGAAAAAAAAAAAGAAACAAACGAAGGGCACACATGAAAAATGCAGTGAAGAGACAGAGGCTGCCAAATCAGCAGCAAGCCAAGCAATGCTGTACTCCTCTCATCAAATCCATTAGGAAGCTTAAAGTGCAATGGCTTTGCTTCAGCTCCTCTTTCCCACAAATACATCACATCTCAGGTTTTTTTTTACATCTGTTTTGGTCCTACTCATCTCTGCTTTCTAAGCACACAAAAATGGTGATTGCCTAGGTCTGAAGGATTTTCCCATTAGTCTTTAAAGTCCCAAATTTTATTGCACAAAACACAACTTGTGAGCTATGTATAAAAATCTGAGAAGGAAGCCAATGTTTTGTGTTACACAGCCATGTTGAACTTTCCTGTTTAGGCACCTACGTAGCTAGTTTTCATCAACTGATTTCTGTAGCTTCCACATACTCTTTTTTTTGTTGTTGTTTAAAAGGTGAGGTGATAGCTTTTTCCTCTCAAACTCTTCTGTATTTCTATACACAACCCACCCTGACTCCTGAAAGAGTTACATGACATAAGCTTCACAAAAAGTGAGATTTTATTATTAATGCCTCAAATATTCTATGCAATGAATAAAACACTTAAATGAACCACCTTCAATTTTAAACATAAAAAAACCCAATCAGCTATGCTTCAAGACTATAAACCAACTGATCCAAACTGCTCTTGCCGATAGTTACCAGAATAGTCGAATAAACTCTCCCTAACCTGCTTCATCCACTGCTCATCAGATCAGCTGCTGCTTTACCCTGATAACTGGCATGCATGGCCACTCTCTTCCATATGCAGGATTTCCTTCCCATCTGATGCTTCTCTGTTGACCCCATTTTCCCCACCACACCTTATTTCTGATGTGACACATTTTAAAACCTACTCTGCTGGAAATACGAAAAATAAAACATTAAGAACTGGTTTGAAAATAAGAACCTGCATTCTCCCTTATTCCATACTAGAGATCTCTTCTTATGAATAGAAACACACCCCACAAATTCCATTAATAATAGTGTGAATTTGATTAATCCTCAAATACAGCTTACTCCAGATCTCATGCAAATAAGCGTACTTACTATTTAGGGATCATTAAATTCAGTCCACGTAGGCTCAGAGATAATGCAGTAGACTGAAGTATTTTTTCAGCCCTATGAAAGGTTTTAACTGTGCAGAGTGTATGCACTTCAGTACCTACAGCTATACACACCAAGACACACACAGAAAACACTGAATTATTTTTCTGGTTATGAAACAGTAGCTTTGAGAATCCTATCAATGATAAGAATTTCTTCATGCCTTGTAACTGACTAATGTACTGATACATGCCAAGGAAAAGATGTAAGTGAAAAAAACAAATATGAGCCATCAATAAAAAAGATTACACGCAATACATAACTTTCACTTTTTTCATAAGCAGTGAAAAACTCTATTCAGAAAAACTGGATGAGCATGACATCTATTCAAGCCTGTCTCCATTTTTCCATTACTGTGTTTCACTCCTCTCAGCTGACAAAGCCCTTGTCCAGATGTCCTAGAAGGAACAAACAGAGCAGCTGAAAAATGTTAAGGACTGGAATGGTGGGGCAAAGAGGAGGAAATGCAAGAAGGGAGAACACCACTTTATATTAATCTTGTTTGGGGGTTTTTTGTTGTTGTTGTTGGGGGGGGTATTTTGTTTGTTTTTTTTGTTTGTTTGTTTGTTTGGGTTTTTGTTTGTTTGTTTGTTTGGGGTTTTGTTTGTTTTGGTTTTTGTTTTGTTTTTTTTTTTCTTTAAATAAACTGAACTCCACCTCAATTCTCCAAATCTGTCTTCCTAACCACAAAGCAGAGAAACTACCTTGGTCCAATTCTCTTCAAAAGATACGCTTCCCATTTTCTAATTAAAACCAAAAGAAAGCTGCAGTAGAACAACTCCCCTTACACACAGAAGGAACTGTATCCTCTCATTACAGAACTATCTTGCCCAGTTAATGTGTCTGTTATCTCATCTTTCCAAGTCAGGGCTATGACCCTGCCTAGGAATGCTCTGGTGACACTGGTATCAGGACATTTCTATGCCTTGTACTGGAATGGCAGGGACACCACAAACTAATAGAAGGCTTCACCATCAGTGAACTGAACCGCTTTGTCTGCATCTGCCTCCAGCTGCTGTGCCAGCCAATTCTGGAGCCATGGCTGACAGCCTACCAGGTTCTTCCACACATAGTATTGTCTACCACATCAAGTCGATGTTAAGGTAACTGGCTAGGCATTCCCAAGGTTTTCCTCTCATTTCACTCCATGCCCTCTCAGGTGCCTTAACACTGTTCCTGTAGCCAAACTGTAAACAAAAAAAGATAAAAAAACCTTCTTCCTTCCTATGCCATTTTCTCCATTTAGAAGTGAAATTGAAATCTTTAGGTAGATAAAATTAAGAATTTCAATATGGATAATGTTACAGTCCCCTTCTCTGAAGTTATCTTCTAACCAAGGAAGCTGTTATTCCAGGTATTTTAAGTACCTTCTGCTTTAACTCACCAGCAATACAAAAGTGGCAGACGGTGTGCCTTTTGCCAAAGTATGATTCTGTCTCACCACCGCAAAGGAGGGGGCGGGGGAAACGTAAATCTAATTTAAGCTTCCTCCATATCTTGCCCCCCTCAGAGTCATCTTCATATTTCACTTAAATCTGAAGCAATAAAAGTTAATTACACCATTTGGCTGCAAAAATTCACTAGTTCTCCACCTTTTCAACAGCTTGTGATTTATTATACCTGCTAATGCTTGTATGCACATGCTCATTTGCTTCAACTACTTCAAAGCAGTATGTGTTGCTGAAGAGACGTCTGACACAAATGAAAGGCTCTTAAATCAAAAGGAATCAGTAACATTTAATTAAAATGAGTGTTCTTTATCTTCTAACCCCTCTGAAAATAAATTCAGACAGAATAGGTCAATCTACTCAAAATCAAAATTACTATCATTCATTAGGTGATCTTAGATGATTTCCTGGACATTAGTCTATCCTTTTGATATCAGTTCCTAGTGCCTTAATAAGTGATATACTTAGAAAATGCATTAACATACACATTGTGGAAGTTTATATCGTTTCAAAATTCTTACAAACAGACCTAAGTCCAATTGCAGAAGTCAGACACAGCTGAACAGCCTAAACAGGAAAGCATCTGCACCCTAGCCTAAATGCATTGGGTGTGTGGCAGTGTACCTATACAGGAAAAACTAAGATTCCTCCTAGCAGAAGTTAAGTACTTAATGAAAGCAAGGCACTAGACTAAATATGCCACTGGAAGGGAGAAAAAGTCTCCTAGTTTCTCTGTGTTACGTAACACAAATCAGCAGGAAGAAAAAAAACCAAGCAAACCATGACTGAAATATTTAATTCATTTGTTGGTGAGGGAGAGGGGGCATGGCACAGGAAAGAATGCATTCTCAGTCTACTTATAGAAAATCTCTCCAGAGGAGGAGATTTATCTGTTGCACATGTTTTTCTGAAGGACAGAATGCATTTCTCATATATAATACTCAATTAGGGCTTCTTCAGTAGTAAATGTCTGAAAAAACAACTAATCCCACATATAAAATATCCTTCCAGGATACTGCCTGGGACAAAAATAAAATCTCATCTTGCAAAACAAAGGCAAATAGAAGATATGTGCAATCCCAACAGCACATGAACACAATTGACAAAGCCTGGTTTTAGGTTTAAAATATTTCTCCAATTGAAAGATATCTACAGTTGAAAAAAAGAAACAGACTTCAGAAAAAAAAAGACCTCTCTGAACTGTACAGGCATGAATTCCAAGCATGGAAACTGAACTCAAATCCAATATATTCTGAACTACTCAACTGAGGAATTTTAATATAATAATCTTTTTTATATAGATTTTTAGATATTTGAAATAATGAATTCATTATACAAGGGGATACTGAAGCAACAGTACAACTAAGAGCATATCTAGTGATACAAAAAAAGTATTCCTTTTCCCCTTAGAAGTATACAAGGAAAATCCAAAACCAAAGGAAGAGGAAGGAAAACTGATGGTGTAGCAGAGAAGACAGGTGTTTTTTAGACTTGCCCTTCCAGTCTGACAACAATTTACACTGACATCTCAACAACCCTGTTTTCCAGTAGAATTCTCCCCCCAGTCCAACTAAAGAAAAGGTCATAAAGAATTCTCTGCATACAGTATACATACTCTCTTTGTGGCATGCAGAAAACAGAAAAAGGAAACTGCTAGACTACCATACCTGTAAGTGACTTTTATCCAACACTTGATATCTGCACATGGACTTTAAGTGAAAGCTTTTTTCTCCTATTTAACAAAAAGGGTATTAAATAAACATATACTTGCCTTCAGACACCAGTATCTGATTCAGAAAAAAAAGACAGCTGAACCACAAGGCTACAGGTTACATCAGTAGTTTACAGTGGTAAGTTTCTTTCACAAAATAGTCTTCTGTTCTCTGGTACATCCAAGTTGGGTGCAGTCTAGCTGAGGAGTAATTTCAGAGGCACACCCCAGAGTGAACACCAGGGCTCTCAGGGCCCTGTTAGAAAATGTACCAGCTGCACCTCCTCCCTTCCTAACACTCCTGCTCAGCTCCTACCACCCAAAGTAAATAGGCCTGCTCACGTTTCAACAGTTTTCATCTCAGCCCTTATGACATTCTCCAGGTCACAGTTCAGGTTCAAGTAGGCCAGCTCTGCAGAGACAGTCATGGAGAAAGAGAACTTGCTCCAGAAGTTTCACAGTACTCAGCCCTGCTGTGCCTTTCAAACCCAGTACCATGCTTTCATAAAGTTATAACCCACAGAGTACGTGCCATTTACCGAAGCCACAAGTACTGGGTGGAGTAGCATTTCAGAAATGGCAAGTTCTAATAAACACACTATGACTTGCAGAGAGGAATGTGCCAGAGTACGCATTTCAGTAAGAAAGCAGGAGGTCAAGATAATAGATTCAGTAGACTTAACCCCACACAGAAGAACTTACAACATTTCTCAAGAAATTCATGTCTGATAACACAAGCTAAAATCAGATTATTTAGGGGTCAAACTCCTTCCTTGATAATTGTGGCTAGAACTTAGCTGACATCCCATCTGAGACTAGCATTGCTAAAGTTCTTCCAAATAAGTTGCACCATTTTGCAGAACTGAGGTTTCACCTCCATGAGATACACTCTGTCATGAAACTTCAAAGTGACCACCACTGTCACTCAGGTCAGGTCCCTGCAGCAGTACAACAGTTATTAATCTAGAACTACCTAAAGAACCACTAGTCCACATGGTTCCTATGCACTACAGGTTACAAAATGCTTCCTCGTCATCAAAAGATGAGGTAAGATGAATTTAAACACCCTGCAAGAATACAGCAAGGAAAGACTAAGATTCTCCAAGTGCTAGAGCTTTCAGGGTTTTAGACAGAATTCACACATGGCGGGAGAACACAAAAGTGTTAACATTTTTCAGAGACATGACACACAGTTACCCTAGAGTGAAGGTGTTTGACTTTCAAAGTCTAGTCTCTCTAGATGTAAAGTCAAAGGAAATAAAAGAAGAAAACCAGAAATCATTATCAAAGATTAGATATAACACAACTACCCAGGAAAAAGTTTGATTTGGAACCAGATTGGCAAGATTTTACCATCTGCAAACCAAATACCATTATCAAAAGGAAATACTAAGACGTTGAAAATGCTAGCTGAAAGGAAAGCTGGAGCTCGCATTTAAGCAGTGATCAGCATTCTACCAGTCTCCCCTGTGCTCAAGGCACATATCTGCTATAATCACAGGCATGCAAGAATTCTCTCTCCAGCTGCAATGCAGCACCTCTCCACTGCTGCTTCTCATGCACACACATGAACAAACAGGTTCTCATGACTTCCTGGCACAAACCTGGCCAAAGCAGGACAAGCTGTTTATACCTTAAGATGACTTCGAGTTCATTGACACAGGGCTACATCTTTCTTTCCGCTTGACCACACTAATCTGTCTTCCCCTGACAGCTGGCAAAAGGAGATGCATGTTATGCCTCTAGAGCTTCTTGCATGCTGACCACCACCAAACCAGGGATGATGAGTCAGGAGCTCCAGACATTTCTTACCACCTGGTGAAACAAAACATGCTGCTGCTGTAAACTGAGCCAAATATCTGAAACAAATGTTTTTTAAAGGTTGCAAGTTGTAGAGGTCTACAATAAACCACCTATGACACATTAGTTGCCTTGGGTAAACAGTAATGTCCAAGTCTTGGTCAGTATGGCTCCAAAGCCAGCTCATCTCCTCAGAAGGTAATAAGTATTCTTCAGGATCTGCTGACTGAAAATACCTGTTTTTCACTCTCCACCTTCTCTCACATGCAAAACCAGTTACATTTATATTTTCTCTCCAAATGCAGCATCCTAGGGATTAAATCCTAGCATATCCTTTAAATGTTTACTCTGGAGCAAACAGACTTTAGTACAAACTCAGCAGTCATAAGTGTCCTTATTCTCCTCCATATCAGCTCCACATCCTCCTTCCTGTTCACTGTGAACATCATCATTATTAGCAGACCTGGAATTCTGCTTCCACTGTCAATCCACCTACCTGCTGCACCTAAGCCACTTCTGTTTCTCAGTGACATAACACAGAACACATTTTCATCATATTGCAAACAGTTAACAACTACTACTATCATACTGGGAAGGAAGGACAGTTCTTGTTTCTCAGCTCAAGCTCCTTCTGAGCACACAGTTCCACTGCTTACCCTTATTTAACAAGCTCACTTGGGGAAAAGAAAAGAGGGGAGGGAAGAAAGGGAGAAAGAGAGACAGCAAGAAGCTGTTAATTTAGCTCAAAGATGTACATCATTTTAAAATACCTCCTCAGTCTTCATTATCCTAACATGGTTTTCTTAAATACTACTCATATTCTCATGCCATCTGAATCTCATTAACGCTTTGAATAAAGATCAGAAAAATAATGACGGCTGATGCGGCCAAGTTCATGAGCAAGAAAGTTTGTCTGCACAGGACATTGTTATCTATATGAATACAGAATCTAGAGCACTGAAATGTTAATGCATCATCTGTCAAGTTGGCAACCTTAAAGTATCAAATGCAATACTGTCAACATAAGCACCACTGATATTTGTTCCTCTAAGTGTGGATGATTCTCTCATTAGTACTACATGCAAATCAGTGTCCTCATTCAAATCCAAGAAAACAGAAAATTGCAAAATCTTTCTGTGATGAACGTTGGGAATTTTATGTTCATGTGGATTTTCACATCCTCACACTCTTAACAAATAAATCCAGGTGTTATCTCCCAAGGAAACAAACATATATGTCAGTTACAAGAAAGTTAAAAAAAACTAGAAAAACATTTCATCATACATACTTGGTAACATACACTTGGAGGCACTCAAAACAAGCACAAACTCTCATTAAACAAAGCCATAAACAGACAATATGAATACTAGTAAAAAAGAAAAGTCAGATATTTTCAAACATCCTATTAAAGATTTTAATATTAATATCTTAACTGGATTTCTCTCTTTACCACAAATACAGTTTGTTCTTATTTAAGCATTTATGCTGTTTTCATAAAGTTTGAAATAGATTTTGACATTAAGTTAGAAAATATTGAAATCCCTTTTTGAGGACACTGATTTTTTTCATAAATTTGAAATGATCACTATTTCTATATTAATCCATTTTATCAAATAAATAAAGCAATATCCCAATGTAAGTCCGAGTTAACAAGATTTAAAAGAATCCAATTTACCAGGGATAATTTGTGTAACAACATAAACAGCTTACATCAGCAAGCAGAGTTCTGCTCTACAGCTTTTGAAATGCAGTCTTGGACTGTTTATTTTCCATGTCCATTTTTAAACTGTAATAAAACAGCTTTGTTAAGGATTTTTTTTTTTAACCTACCTACATGTGACAAAAAGTAAAAACCCCCAAATAAGCTCAATTAAATTTTAGTAATTTGCCCATTAAAGGTTAATAACATTTTCAACTTGAGTATACAAACACCAAAAATTAGCTAGATTAAAATATTTCAATCTACATGCCAACTGCTAGAATTCAAAAACATTTTAGCAGTCCTAGCATCTATATGTATTACCCTTGTAAAAAATAAAAAAATTAAAAAAAAAAAAGGAAAAAAAAAAAAGGGTTTGCTGAGTTGACAAGGCCACACTAGCTCACTACAGAGCCTAAAAACACACTATCCCACAAAAGTATGCAAGGCTTTGCAGTAAAGGTAACTCCCCAAACCCATTAAAGATTCCATGAAAAGGCTACTGAATTATTTAGGTCCAATTTCAAGTCTGAAAATTCTAAATAAAATATTCAGGGGGAAAAAAAAAAAGCAAAAAAAAAAAAGCAGTATGATCATTTAGTATGTTCAAGGCACAGAGAACCAGAAAGTTTTATTGCCTGGCAGATAGGGCAGAAGGAAATCAATGATGATCTGAACATAATAGTACCAAGTACAGGAAAACAGAAACTTTCTGAAATCCAGAGCAATGGTCACATAAATTAAACCCCAATATTTATACACAGGAGCACTTAAAATCATGAAATATACACCCTTTACGCTTCACAATGACACATTCTATGGTTCACTCTTGGTTCAAGTAGGAAGCCAATAGCCCAAACAGATATTAAATGTTTACTGCTACTCTCTCATATTAAGACTGAAGTTTTCATCTATCTTTAACATATTTATAATACTTGTAATTAGGATCTTACATAAAATGCTAGCAAAATACACAAATTAAGCTTGTTCCAGTAGATTTTACAAGTGATGGGCGCTGAGCACGCGTCTTCCTGGACTGCTGGTGGCCATCCAAGGACTCCAGCACACATTATGGTGTTTCCCCACTAACATCGAAGTGCTCATTGCTCCAAAGACAGCCTCTTTATCGGTTTCATTTCATTCCAACCAATTTATTTTTAACCACAAGTTCTATACAAAACTGGCTTTGCCACACAGTCTCTTTTGGTCAGGCAGCTAGAAATGTAACTTAGGTAATGGTGGCCAAATAGCATCCAACAACAGCCAACTGTCCAGTGACAAAAGTCAAGTACCCAGGCCACAGATCCCCTTAACAAACATTTAATCAGTTCTTTGTAGACTGTATCGTACATTAGTCTTGAGAGGAGATGACAAAGGGATCTCTTTACTCTTGTGCCCAGCAATAGGACAAGGAACAATGGGCATAAACTTGATCATAGAAGATTCCACCTCAACAGGAGGAGGAACTTCTTTACTGTGAGGTACTGGAACAGGCTGCCCAGAGAGGTTGTGGAATCACCTTCCCTAGAGACTTTTAAAGCCTGCCTGGATGCGTTCCTGCGCGACGTGCCTTAGTTGATCCTGCCTCGGCAGGGGGGTTGGACTCGATCTGCAGAGGTCCCTTCCAACCCCTAACATTCTATGATTTATTTTTTTTTTTAATCCTGTACCTAGCATGCTTTTGAATTATTTGCATTACCCATCTCTTAAGGATGCATTCAAGCGCCAGTGACTAAAAGTATCTCATTGAATCCAAAGTAAATGCCTTCACTATATCTAAAACACTTCCTATGTTTGTGCATATTCTCATCATACAATAGTACAGGTATACTGGAAAGGCCTTTGTTGATTAGATTTCAGCTACAACCATCAGCCTCAAGCACTCCATTACCTAAAACTGTTTTAGTCCATATTTTTCAGGCTTGCACAACATATCTTTTCCCCTATGAAATAAGCTCACATTTTCACCAGCACTGTAATTCCCTGTAGGAATAACTACCATGGAATAACCACTCAACTTCTAAATGTGGGTCAGTCACCTCCATAAAAAAATTAAACCTACACCTCCTGAGTTGCAGAAAGGCTAGAAGTCAGCAAATTAAAGGTTACTGCAGCCTAGCCCACATCACACCTTTTCACTACTAAAATTGACTTTAAGCCAAATTCATTGGTTCATGAAACTGCAGCCTCATTCCTAGTAGTGCTCCTAGAAGACTAAGTCAGTTATGGCTGATGTTAAAAAAGGCACAGATACATATAACCAGCTGAAAATCACTTACATAGCCCTGAAATAACCAGAGGGTGGGGATGGGAAACAAGACAGAGACTTAATATCAGCAAGGAGTTTGGTGTAGCACAATCAAGTCTTAGCGCTTTTCAAGCCTGTTTTGATGACTTTCCTATGTCTGAGAACCCTTGAAAAAGCACGAGTTTGACTTTGGGAATAGCAACATTAAAATGAAGACTTTACTACAATATTCAAATACAGTTTAATAAGTACAACATTTGTCTGGTAAAGAATACAAGACAGTACATAGAGGTAATAAAAAATTATCAATCTTTAAATATAGTAAAAATTACAAACAAGTTATATATGCATATTCTACAGAAAACAATTCTAGACTAAGCACAGGAGATTCTAGACTAAGCCAGAGAACATCAACTGCTGTGCCAGTGAGTTAAGAGCAGCTTTTAGAAAATACAGAGCTAACTGATGGTAGCACTGAAAATACTATCTCAATTCTTCAAATACACTAAATGACTACCAGATTCAATATGGTAACAACTATTTCCAGTTTCAAAGTTTGTTTCTTTTTATCAGAACTGTACCAAATAGTGAATCAGGAAAATGATTCAAAGTTACCTGACAAACTGCCTTTATTACTCTGATGGACTAACACCATTACTTTGACAAAGCAAGCTAAAGGATCTAGGGAGACTCATACCAAAAAAAGAATAATCTCAGTAACACTACTCATGGCACAAACTAAAGGAAGTACAGATGACTAGGATGGCTGTCAAGAGTAAAAGGTGAGAGAGTATTAATTAAAAAAAGCTTAAGAGTTTTCACTAAGGACTTCACACACTGTAACAAACATGACTAATGATATCCCAGGGAATAAGACAGCACAAGCAGTTTCAAATGCAAGTAAGTATAAAGACAGAAACTATTGCTTGGGGTTTTTTTCTTGGTTTTGTTTTTTTAAACTGATTATCAAAATGTCAGGTCTACTCTCAAGTTTCACTTTGCATCCAATCAGTTCACATGGATGCACTGAGTTTGTTTTCAAGAGGTTTAGCAAGGACTGTTTGAAGCCTGCAAAACGCAGTGCTAAGAATTTTTTTCTCCCCACCTTTCCTAAGGAGAAGGATCTTTCAGTAGAAGTAATTGTTAAAAGATCTTTAAACAAAGGTTCCAGGCTCAGGTGGTGTATATCACATCACATCTACATAAGACATAATTTAAATACTTGAGACATTAATGTGACCATTGGTTATGGGATTACACACAGACGATGGTTTACCATCACACAGACTGTTCTTCCAGAAATCATAGCATGCTTAATTAACTAGTACACAACATAATAAATTTATTTCTGTTTCAGATTCACACAAGGATACCAAGAATTACATGCAATATTTCAATATGCTTTCTTCCTTACCTCTTTATGGGGAAAGGTAGTAATTTTGAACCAACATTTGGAACAGATAATTCATGTCAGCATTTAAGGTCCTTTCAAATAGCTTTGGCTTACCATGGCTATGGGCAGTTCCTGGGCTGAGAGATGGTTGGAATAACTCTTTGGTTGGAGTAAAATAGGCTTCTTTCCCCTGGCGCTGGCTCATTTTTCCTGGAGTTAAAAGCTGTGATTCATCACTGCTTGTTACCACTGCTGAAATACAAAATGGATGCTTATTCAGTGATGTTACGTGCTTATGCATAGATTTCTATTAACAATTTCACTGCTATTTATGAAACTGGTATTTAAATTCTGCATTATGAAATTTTTCATTCTAGAAAATGAGGATTTCAAACCAGAGATGTGTTTTGGAAGGGATGGCAGAAAGAGGATGACAAGACTGGTCTAAGACATGAGGCAGAGGATGAAAACAACAACTAGGAGGTAGGAAAGAAAGGCTCTACTGAATACAGATATAGCACTGAGCTGTTACTTAACTTCTGAAATCCTCCTTTCTTCACCACTTTAGTGATAGCTCTTGGTTTAACCAGCAACAACCCAGGAAATGCCCTGCCAGATCAAGCTGTGCCACTATCCCAAAAAGCCGCAATGAACATATATATGTACACAAGAAACCAGTCTTATTAATAAAGATCATGTATAGACTCTGTCAATGCAAGGGCTTAAAGCAGAAGAGTTACTCTCCTTGAACCTTATCAGTCTGAATGTATTGTCAGACACCTTCTAGCTATTTATAAGATTATGGCCAGCCATCCTGTTTACAGTATCTGTACATTTCCTTAAGATGCACATAACAAAACTGTTATGTTTTTTTCATAGGGGAAGAATGACCGACTCAGTAATGCCTGTTATTCTAGAAAAGAAACATCAATTAGTGAATATCAAAGCCTCCTCACAACTCTTTGGAGGGGACATTTCCATATCAACAGAACTATTAAGAGTTGATAGTAAAAACCACATTAAATTTCCTCATACTGACCATCAAATTACTAATGTGTAGTTTGTCACTAAGATTAACACATCAGAGGAAACACAAATTGGGTTCTTTACAGCTAATTTATTTCATCAGATAAAGCTATGGAAAAAAAAAATAATCTGAAGTGGCAGGTTCCCTGTTCTTCTGTTGCTATAATGAGCATGTGAAGGCATCTACGCTCTTGAAAACAGCACAAGGACATCAGATACAGGAAAAGATTTATTAAATTCCAAATTATTTTTTAATGTCTATAATAAGGAATATCAGCTAAGATTGTTGCTTCTGCACAGAATCTCACTAGAAAAAGAATTTGCACCTGCACCTTTCCTTTCCCCACATGTCCAAATTCTTAATCCCAGGCAAAATTATTCTGCCAATCATACAACCATACTAATGCCTGTAAACCAGTAGTACTAGTAAGCATAAATGTACATGCATGTAGCCAAACACACAGAAATATTCCACATCACCACACCAATCCAACCCCTGTTTGAGTGTTATGGTATATACATCCATTCATTTCTGAAGATGTAAATTTACTGAAATTAAGTAAACCATAGAGCACTATAAACAGACAAGCTCAAAAGTAATAACAGTTTCTGAACCATTATTTCCATGTCTTTTATTATCTATGCTGCAATAACATCTCAAGGTTTCATTTCAAACTGATAAATCTATCTTTTGCTCTCCCAGATAAGTAATTTAAAAGATGTATGTTTTTTTCTAGACCTGACTGGGAGAGATAAACCAGCAAAACAACACAACACCCCCCCCAAAACAACATAAAAAAAAAAAAAAAAGAAAGAAAAAGCACAACAAACCACACACACAAAACCCAACCCAAGCCAAAACACAAAAAAACCCCAACCAACCAAAAACAAAAACAACCCCAAAAAACCAAAACAAACAAAAAAACCAAACAAACCCCCCCCCTCAAAAAAAAAACACAAAAAAAACCCCAAAACCAAACAAACAAAAAAAAACCAAACCCCACCCTACAAAAGTTAATGTGGGAAAATATTTAAGTAGTATGCCATGCAAAATATTTTTCCAATGGTAAATTTTCATTGTGTTTCAGCTTCTCAACTACAATACAGTAGAAAACCTAGTATTTAGCCCAACACCCTATGTGCAACAATATATGCTAAGCATTATGAACACGTGTGCAAACATGCCGAGGGAGAGGGGAGTGACTTACTTGATGGTCCATGAGAGTCTCTGTTATCACCATGATGCTGTGTACACATACAATTGAAGAACGAAGAACAGCAAACAAAAAAATCCAGGCCAGGGAGAAGCAAGTGCATAAAAGCAGCAGCAGCGGGAAAGAAGGACAATGAAAACAGTGTTAGTTCA
Organism: Megaceryle torquata; assembly: GCA_024611175.1. Taxonomy (NCBI): domain Eukaryota; kingdom Metazoa; phylum Chordata; class Aves; order Coraciiformes; family Cerylidae; genus Megaceryle; species Megaceryle torquata. Next base: position 59,755 of record JANIJG010019692.1, on the reverse strand, counting down.
TAACTAAATACAACATGCATCTCAATACCCAAAGCAAGATCTCAGGAAACTCAGGAGCTCAGAAAAGTTGAAGCAACAAAACGGACAAATATAGAGAAACCATCATCATATATGGTTAGTAAACAGCAACTGCCTTAACAACTAATTTGGAGTGGAACCTCTCCATCAGCAATTTAGTGCTCATATAACTTGACACACAACATATATTAAGAAATTTTTAGCTGGAATGTTTTCAGAAGATTAAAGTTATGAAGGAAGCTGAAATAACACAAAATTTGTTTGCAAAACTGCTCCACTTTCAGACAGGTGCTTTGGAAAGACAGACACTTTTAAGCCACCTGTAATGTGCAAGCGCTCACTAATGCCAGATCCAAGCCTAACTGCTTTTGCACACAAACACAAACCTAGAAGCCACAGATTCAGTTCATTTACAAACACAGGTGATGTTTTAAAGTGCTTAGGATGCAAGATAAGCAGTGCAGTTTAAAATTTAAGAGGATATTTTATGTCCAAGTATTTCCAAAGAATCACGTTGTATAAAAATATTCTCTTTCCCACTGAACGAATCAAATATAGGCATCACAGGAGAGTAATTACACTGTAATAGTCTGTGCTCCTTTCTGACATTTGGTCCAGAATCTTTTATAAATCACTGCTACCCAAAGCCACAATCAGAGCTAAGATCTCACTGTGCTCAGCCATGCACAGATGTGAGTTCCACCTACATCTTAAAGGATTTGCTAGGTTCGAAATCCAAGAATAACAGAAAAGGAGGAGAAAACAAGCATACTGAGCAGCATGAATATTTCCTCAAAGATAAAATAAATCCATGCATTCTTTATCTTCTGTATCTCAAACAAAAAACTTCTGCTCCATAAGTGAGATAAATCTTTGTTCTGCTTTAAAGAGGATCCAACCTTGCCTCTCTGTTATCAGGACTAAACAGCAGGAAATGTAAAAGAGAAAAATAAATTCTTAGCAAGCAGGAGTCTTGTCTTGCAGTCTTGATCTCAAAACACGGATTTTTATCCCTCACAGATGTTTAGGGGTGTTAAATTGACACTGCAATGTGAAATATGAAGTATTGCAATGAGAATACAGAGATTGCAGGACATATCATTGGAAAGGTAAGTCAACCCTTCTTTCATAACTTTCCACTTTATGGAAAAGGACTTCATAAAAAAAAAAAAAAAGAGAAAGAACTGAAATAAACTATAAGTGCATTTGGTAAAAGCCTTCCATCCCTGTCAGAGACTAAAGTCAGAGACACTGCTAAGGGAACCCATGATCTTGACAGGTTTAGGTAAAAGTACATGAAACACAAGAATTCAGCAGTTTTCAAGGCACAGTATTTCTTTTTAATATACAGGTAGCATACTGCAGACCGGGGAGTGATTTATGTCCAGACTGGAACTGTATTACCCTACAATCATTTTAGATTCAAGAAAATAGTGACTGGTGAGAGAACAAGATAAAGGAGTCTGAAGTAACTGTAGAGAGATCCATCAACTGACTGCAGGACTAGAAACACCACTATTCAGCACCAGTCTGCTGTACTTCACACACTAGAGTTGGAAAGCAAGATAAGAGAACTGGAAAAATAAGTTAACAGACAGAGAGGATCAGAAGTTTGAGACTCAGACAGACCGTTCACTCGCAGCACATACTTACACGTTGAAGAAATAAGAGTGAAGCAGCACCGTAGCAGGTCCTGTCTCGCTGCCTGCCTCTCAAGCAGCCTTGACCGAGATACAACATGACACCACAGAGCAGGGCAACCCGTCACCCGAGATGATGCAGGGGCTTTTTGTGTAAATATTTTAGCATTGCATGGTTAATCCTATGAACTAGTACAAACAGCTCCTACGCCAGAAGCTGAAACACAAGCCCGTCTAACTCTGTCCCTGATCTTCTCCAATAGACATTCTGTTTACACACCAAACGGACTCTGTTGCTGGTCAACCCCTCTTCATTAGAGCTATTTGGGCCTGTTTATTTACCTAAAACCTGCAGAATATATACTTGTAAATATCAATGCAAGATGTTAAGATACTGAAACAAGAGCATTCTGCCCAAAAAGACCTCTTCATCTTCCAATAGACTACACATCTTATCTGCAAATCGTATCACTGCAGATCAGCAATTCAAACCCCAAAGGGAACAATAAAAGACAGTTTTACTATTTCCATGTTTTCTCTGGAAAGAATGCCCTCAGGGAAGTCCTGTCCAGCATCTCCCACAATTTTTATTCTACGTACACAAAATTAAGAGAAACATACACTTATTTCCATAGACAAAGCTTACCCTTATTTTCACCTGTACGTAATCGATGACATTACAGATACAGAGCAACTCCTTTGACAAGGAAGGTTCTCAATGCTACAGGATTTATTTAGATTCTGCTGAGGCACATTTGGTCAAAAGTTACTATCAAAACACACAAAACCTAGCCCTCCTCCCAGTAAAGTTTTAGATTAAGACTAAAGAATAGAACCAGCAATATAAACCATCACATGAGAGAGCAACCATAATTCTGTTTTCATACAAAAGTGGCTTCAAAAAAGTACTATTTTTAGAAATTAATTTCTCAGAAATAAGCTTATAACAACTGCTACTAAACCTAAAATTAAATCTGCTAACTTGTCCTATAAAACAAAATCTTTTTCCTGTTGAAGATTAGGCTAAAAGCAAAACCATGTGTTACACTAGCATGTCTGAATCTCACATTACAAAAGATGATGCTTACAAGACTTACAATGTAAACCTACAACTAAGTTCTTAAAAGTTTTGCACATTTTTAAGGTAGAGTTTTTGCCCTGCTGAAAACAGACTTTTATTAGAAACTGCATTCAGGAAAAGTAAATCACTAAGATTAATCAGGTTACATTTAAATGCAGGACCACTAACCCAACTCACAAAGCTGATCAGTAAAAAGGACCTCTCTTCTATGCTTCAAAGAGAAAAGGCACTTTCATGTCTGCTGATCTATTTAAATAGTAAGGACTCATTGTACAAGTTACATCAAAGGCAATGTATTTATGAAATACATGTTTTGGTATAAAACAGAGCAGACTAGAAAATTTTCTTAAAAAAAATCATTTAGAAAAAGAATGGTTTACACCAAATACTCCCATGTAACCTTGTGAGTACTGGGCCACTGAAGTTTGCTTAAATTAAATTACTATTTTAAAGAAAAATAGGCAAAAATTGTTCTCAAACAAGAACTCAAACCCAAGCATCTAATATTTTGCATTGCTTTAATGGTGTCAGTACAAAAACAGTTTGCTGAGCTGTCAGTACATCTGTGTTCAGATACAGTTCTATCAACCTAATTATTAGACAGGAAAAGCATTTCATGTAAGACTTTTCTCCCTAGCCTTATTCTGAAAAGCCCACAATACTAAATTTTGTGATATCCTTCTGTTTTCTTTTTTACATGCAAGCCATAAAGCACATTAAGAAGCTGACACCACTGAAAAAGAATTTTCATCTACCTCCTAGAAACCCCGAAAAGGACTTAAACCATGTAGCAAAATGCTGATCAGTATTATTCATACATGTTTTCAACTCATGCATTTCATGAATTTTAATCAGACAATAGAACTCCAAGGAGGGGGGCGGGGGGGGAAGAAAAGGAAAAATATCAGATTGCAGATAGAAGTCTGGAATACTGAAAAATCTCAAATGTGACCCTTCAAAAAAAATTTAAATTCTTGACATGTCAGGATTTGCATACACTCAAGGTCTTTGAATTTACTTGGTCCCAAGCATTCTTAAAAGATACGCTTTTTTTTTTATATATTTCAGTTTCAATTTTTCACTATAGTGTACGCCAGTCCAAGTATTTAGAATCCTAAATAAGCTTTCAAAAGTGTTTTTAACAGCTGTAGTGCAACAGATAAAAATTCACAGTGTAATTGCGATCAAGATAGATGCTCACCCCACTGAATGATGTTTTGGTAAGAAATGCTTAGAGTAGCCAATCACAGTGTACCATCAGCTAAAAAAAATTATTCCGAGATGACACTTCATGTGCCTAAGCATGTATGATGAAAGAAAAATCTACTCTTATACTTCACATTCTTCTGAAGCCGAGTTGGTAAAACACATAAAAGCCTCATTTTGACGTCTTTCTTAAAAGGATGATATTGTGAATGCCTGTCACAAAAAAAGAAAACTAGTGTACTTCAAGTTAAAGTTTATTAAGAACTGGTGCTTTTTTATTATTATTCTAGGAAACAAGGAGCACAGCAACTGAATTGACAGGTTTGGGGGTTTTTTGTTTGTTTTTTTTGTTTGTTTTTTTTTTTAATCTTATTGCCCAGTTAACAGCTGATAATCATATATGTTTTGTCTAGGATAGGGATGCACTGGCCCTGCCACAAATCAGTGAATTGGTTTACTACAGAAAAAGAGACAAGGATTTTCTTAATGCACTGCAAAATACCAGGTCTCCAAATTCATCACTTAAGATAGAAACACCAATAGAATGCTTGATTAAATTAATAGCTCCATGTAATAGTTGAATCATCACAAACAAAGTTTGTCACTATGAGGTGCTAAACTTGAACTTCACCTGTTACAGAAAAGAACCAAACCCTATTTTGCCTCTGTCAGGCAGTGCTTTGTATCAGAAAGCAGCTTTAGAAACTTGCTTCAGTTTTTAGAGTTCTTCCACATAACATAGCCTGTGGAAAATTCTTAAATAATTTCAACATAGTGATGATGATTAAGCCCTTCCTGGTTTTAAATTATGCTTAGAAAGAGTGAGCTGGTATTTTCACTACTGCAAAAATTTTATAATTGACACATAACAGCTGAAATGTCTCTAATAATACAACATGAGCACTCCTGCCTATTCTGCTCCTCATTCCACCAGACATAGTAACATAGAAATTTCTGGGTTGGAAGGGACTTGGTGAGTAGGATGTTGCGGGTGACTTGTCAAAGGCCTTGTAGAAATCAAGATCAATCACATCCACAGGTCATCCTTTGTCCACTGATGCAGTCACTCTGTTGTAGAATGCCACTAGATACATTATTTTTTCTTTTGTCCATAGTTGCTAACTAGTAAAGTGCTAATTAGCAAGACAGAGAGGAATACCATTTTCTTTTGGGACTCAGAGATACCAAGGATCAAATCCAAGAACCAAACATTGGTTTTGACATCCAGCCCTCTTGCCAAAGAATCTAGCAAATGATGGGTCATACTACATGATATTCCACTACATGATAATCCAAATGCATTCACCAGAAAACAATTGAGAGCAAACTAGAACAGATTCAAGTTGTTTAATCCTTTCCCTACAAAAGCATCTTCACATTTGATTACATGAAGCCACATTAAAATTACTCACTGAATTTCTATCAGGTTCCCCATCAACTAGAACAGTCTCCATGCTGAAATGGTGTGTTGGCTGTCTCTGTCAGTTAGAGTGCTTCCATCCTGATACTCAAGATCCTGGAGGAGGAGGAAAAAAAAAAAAAAATCATTCACTTCCAACTGCTAAAATCTGTTAAAAAGGTATTATCTCTCATTTACATTTTCAGAGGGTAAAAAACTGTAAACAGTGTATATTACCTTTCCTTGTGAAACACGTGCATAACCCACAAAAATCAACTTTTTGGAATGGAGAGGATCATTTAATATAAAATGGCCAAAACAAAGCTCAACAAGGTAACTGTTTACTTTTAATAACCACACTTCCATCAAATAAGGAAAAGGTACACTGGAAAAACACAAAAGGAAAAAAAAAAAAAAAGCAAGTGAGTCACAGTTTTCACTCTGTATTTCTCCTTGTTCCAGAGTTCCCATCAGCACACCACTCCTGCCTCACAGGTATGTGCGTACAAGCTGAGTACATAGAAGCTATTCTGGAGCTGTCAGTTTTGAGCTTCCCAGCACAACTTCAGAAACTGTCACAATTTGCTTTGTGGAACAAAGACACAGAAATTAAGTTATTTATGCAAACCAGCACCTTCTGTGGCAGAGCAAGAGCTCAGCTGATGATCACCACAGAGCCAGAAAGCAATTGCTTTGTTCTTGAGACATTTCCTATTTACTTTTTTGCTAGAGAATGAAAGCTACGATAAACCTCAGTATTCACACCACATCTAATTCAGATTAAAAAGAGAGATTAAAAAAAAGAAATCTGGAATCAAGCAAAACTAAGTGAAAAAAATCCCATGCCATCACCGTTCATTCATTTAGTACATTTAAGGGGGGATACAGATGAAAATGGGATGCTTCCAGAGATGCCCATTGCTCTGCTCCTCTCCCTCCAAGGCCTCCGTGAAAAAAGGACACCAGTAGAGAAGAAGCTGGCCTGTTCAAAACAGTGGAAGCAAGCATTCTGCAGCAACATCACCCTGCAGCCCCACCCTCCATGAAGCCACACTGACCCTGCCCTACCCTCCAGCCAGCACAAGTGTTTGATCAGACAATTTGCTCGAGGGCTTTTTTTTTTTTTTTGGTCTTTCTTCCTTTTTATCTTGTGGATGAAAAGGCAGGAAGGAGTTACAAACCAGATTGCTAAAGCAACACTTGTGCAAGAGCAGGCATAGCACAGAAATGGTGACTTTTCTTTAAGCTCCAGTGTTAGCATATTGTGCTAACAACCAAACCATAGCTTAAGCTCAAGCTTCATCAGAAACGGATTAACTGAGGAAAGAGGGATGAGAGGGAGTGACATTGGAGGAGGTATCACAGCCCCTCCAGGGAGCTTGAGGAGCATCCTGGGTGCAGGAGGACAGGACAAGGGCAAGGAGATGACCAGGAGGGTACACAACAAGACCTCGTGGTTCAAAGTGTGCCTCAGGAAATACACACTCATGAAAACAAATGTCACTATAAAGAGCAACCTTTAAACTGCTTTCAATGTTTTTATTATAATATCTTTTGTTCTTGTATTATGTAAAGTACATTAGAATTTAAAAAAAATTATATCTCTTAGGAAGAACATACAGTATTAACACATTATAGCAAGTTACCATAACATAAGCCACTAAAAAGACAGAAGTAAGCATTAATAAAAAAGACTATGTGATAAAGAAAATGCAAAGTTTATAGCTCTTTATGACTCCGCTCAAAGGATTGACAAATATCTTACTCGAGTCCCTGAACACTTAAGGTGGCATATAACTGGGAACCGTATGGCTGGATGGTTTCATGCAAATTAGAAACAGTAGACATTTGAAGAGAGATGACTACAAGTGCTTAATATGCATTAATAAGATTAAAGACAGCATTACCACAGAAAGAGGAATTCACCCCAGAAGGTCTGTTTCCCAGGGCAGCAAGCACTGCAACACACACCTTCCACACACCAGCACAGGGATGCAGAATTGGTGGGTAAGGTCTCGGAGACTACTCCTCCTCATCTCTCCACCCCACACCCATTTTAGGTTCTATTATTAGCAGGCAATTCAGCAACACCAGGCTGCATACATATTCAATTTACAGAAACAGTAAGCTCTCTAAACAGGATGAAAAAAAGAGCGACAATGCAATCAAGATGTATACACTGTTATTTAAAGCAGTTAGCTTTTTTAGTTACATAAACATGTAACTATACTTAAGTTACCCAAATTAACAGATCTTTCCTGATATGGGAACATCCAAACCAGTTTTAAACCCATCTCTATTTTTAACTGACTTTTTTTAACTCTTCATTTTTATTGTCAACACTCCTGGTGTATTCTGATCCTCTGCTTGTTCATGTGACCACTGCCACTACACATCCTTCCTTCTATCAGACTCAAGAGTAGCATCATCACACAGGCACCCTAATGTCTATTTCTTAACAGTTATGGTCATCCATGGTCCCCAGGAAACTCCTAAGCCAACAGCATCCCAAAGACTGCAGAGAAATTATCTGTGAGAGGAAGAAAGTTCTGCCTGCTCATGTTTGAAGAGACATGCAGAGTAAAGCAGATGCAGAAACAGTTAACAGCTGTCTTCCCCCACACTGTTTAGCTTAAGAGTAGACAGCCAGCTTGGCTTATTTTTCTTGGCAAAGTGAAGGCTGAAAGTGAACAACATTGCTTCTGAAATATGCCAAATACCAAGGAAGGAAAAGAGATGTCTCAGCAAAAAGATATTGCCAAAAAGTCAGAGAAGTATGAACCTGTAAAAGAGATTTATTTTTAAAATTACCAGATGCTTCCAAGCATCCAAGCCCCAAGGCTTCTTGTTTGAAACAACTTCCAGAACAATGTAGGGACGGGAAATGCTGTTATCTGCAAATTTAGTCGGTTTATTAATGAGGGGTGCTTCCACAAGTGGGCTCTTTTCTGCTTGAGCTAACCCAAATATTAGGTTTGAAGACAAGCCCAAATTTAAATCATCTTTAGCTTTTGGGGGACATGTATGCTACTCTCTCCTCATTCACAAGTATGTGGAATTTAGTTGTCTGGTTGGTATGGTGGTTTAATTAATAGATGTTCCTACTTCACAATTACAGCTCTTCAGAGAGTAAACATTCAATAAGGCACATGCAAATTGAAATTACTTGAAAATAATTTTATGATGGCATCCCAGCTAATCACCTATGGGGTTTTTTTTATAGACAATGGATGTAAACAGGCACTTAAAGGAACTGCCCATTTTAAAGCAATTGTACCAATTGGACAAATAATGCCACAAAATAAGGTACTTCTCTCCAACTGTGAAGAGAATCAAGTGTAATCCGCTCAGAACCATGTATCTAAAGCAGAAGGGAAATGCATCCTACCTTACGACATGATCCAACAACCTGTCCTGTTAACATCTCTATTTCACCTTAATAGATTGCTTCAGCTATTAATAGTTTTTCTAACAGTCTGGTTTTCAGTGAGCTACACCTTAAGAACAGAAAAATCCTGCTTGGGTCTCTGATAGAAGCAAAGGACTGTATTCACCAGTGAAGGCTGCTACTCTCAGGGAACAAGATTTTATCTAGTTATCTCTACATATGCATATTCAAATGCCCTACGTGACTTTCTACCTCTTCCTAACTTCCACCCTTTTAAAAATGTATCTCAAAAGCCATAAGAATATGCCTCGGGTCCTGTACGCAGGTCAGGTCACAACAATTCCATGCATTGCTACAGGGCAGGGAGGAGTGGCTGGAAAGCTGACCAGGCAGAAAAGGACCTGGACAGCCGGCTGAACATGAGCCAGCAGTGTGCCCAGGTGGCCAAGAAGGCCAACAGCATCCTGGCCTGCATCAGAAACAGTGTGGCCAGAAGGACTAGGGAAGTGATAATCCCCCAGTACTTGTCACTGGTGAGGCCACACCTCAAATTCAGTGTTAAGTTTTGGGCCCCTCACTACAAAAAGGGCATTGAGGTGCTGGAGCATGTCCAAAGAATGGCAATGAAGCTGGTGAAGGGTCTACAGAACAAGTCCCACAGGGAGCAGCTGAGGGTACTAGGATTGTTTAGCTTGGAGAAAAAGAGGCTCAGAGGAGACCTTATCAGTCTTAACAAAAGAGGCTGTAGTGAGGTGGGGATCAGTCTGTTTTCCCATGTAACAATCTCATGGCCAAGATGCTTGCTATCCTACCTCCTCTATCGTATTCTCACTGCCCCTTGACACGAGTTCCTGAATTTCAAGCCAAACTGCAGTCAAAGTGAAAGTGGTAGATGACCCCTGAATCTCTTTTCTGTTTAATCAATGGACCAAGTTACATGAACACCTCCACACCTGGATTGGTTTTAGCTTTCTAAGTACTATTACCTACAGCCATTAGATATGGCATTTGCACTGTGATACTGTTTTGTGATCTATTATAGTATCAGAGTACCCTCTTACACTCCAGCATCCTACCTCCTAGGTGAGGTACAGCTTCACCTGTGACCTGCTAACAGGCTGCACCAAGTGCATGGTGAAATGGCTACTGTGTGCTGATCTAGCCTTTCCAAAGGGGAAATATTCTCCAGGGCTGTGACCTCCAAAATTGACTTGCTAAGCAATGCTGGATGCCTGCCTTCATTCCTTAAGGCTAATAATAAGTTAATGCACTTAAATTGCCCAAGGTGGGTACCAGATAAGAGTATGTTCTAAATTTCTTTAGGACAACACAAGCATAATATACTTGACTTCAATGTGGCAACAACTATAGGTGAGGTACACCATGAGAGAGGAAACCTAGTTGTTTACATTGGTGTCAAGAAAGGTAAAAATTCACCTAGGTCCTTGCTGGAAAGCAGAATCACAACAGTACAAGAGAAATATGCCATTCCATGGGGAACCATAGAATGGTTGAGGTTTGAAAGGGCCTCTGGAGGTCATTAACCTGCCTTTTGCAGGAGAGCATCTAGGCAGCTTTTGAATATCTCCAAGGATGATTACTCCACAACCTCCTTAAGTAACCTGTGGCAGCATTCCATTACTGTCACCAAAAAAAAAAAAATCAACCAACAGTTTCCTGATGTTGAGAGAGAGCATCATGTGTTTTATTTTGTGCTCACTGTCTCCTGTTCCATCACTGGACACCACTGAAAAGAGCCTGTGTCTGTCCTCTCTGCACCATCCCTTCTGTTATTGGTCTGAGGTGCCGCCCTGACCCTGAACCGTGACAACAGGGATAAGATCAACTTTAAGACATTAAAGGAAACCTACATCTTAAATCTAACTAGAGTCATCTAACCAGGGCTCTCAAATAATCATTTTAATGATGACACAAAAATGTCATTTTGCTGTCATGACACAGTGAATACATTTTCACTTGTCTCTGTGCAGCAGGGGAGCAGTGATAGCCCAGGAAGTAATAAAGGTACCTGCCTTACTTTCGAGGCTCTTTGAATTCAATGCACCAGAGGACGTACAGCTGCCTGGTTGTAGTGTGAGGCCACAGATCCTCCATATCAGTTCATGAGTCCACACACCCACACTTTGTTAAGAGATCAGGCCAGCTTCTTGCACGTGACACAATGTCACTGGATGCCAAGGACCCCATGTTTGTTGAGATCAGTTCCGAGAAAGCAGAACTGAAGCTGAGTTACTGGTAAAAATGGAGTGAGGCCAACAGTGGCAAAAGATTCAGCAAAAAGATCTGGTAAACAAAGAAATAACAAATTTTCCTCAACTTTCAAATTATCTTAACATACACTAACAGAGCTTGAAATAACAAAGAGGTTTTATTCTACAATTCTAGAAGAAAAATGTGTCAGCTGAGTAAATATCTAGGTTCAATTCCTTCTGCTGCAGTGAGGCCAAACAGGAGAGCTTGACAAAGCCAGTAGGGGGAAGTCATAGAAGATAAACTGCATGGTTATCTCTCAGTTGCAATGTTTGAATGCTCCAAAGTCTGCTACAAGTATAACCACATCAGATGCAACAACTGCCTCACATACGTCCCAAGTATACTGCCATCACTTAATATTATCAGCCACCAAATCCACCCTTATGAAACACTTCCTTCCACCCTGAGTTTCATTACCTGCCTTCTCATTTCCTGAATAAACAGTGCAGTTGCAAAGAAAGCTGTTTCCTCTGTTTATGTACTGCTGTTTTCAGAAGCAGGGGGAGGGGGTGAGGGGACAGGGACAGACAGACCAAACCACCAAGAAAACCCTAGAAAATTTAAGTGCTTAAGAATGAGACTGGAAAACATACTTAATGTAGAAAAAACTTGGAAAGTAAAAGCATAGTGCTGATACCTCAGCCATATTGAGAGTGACAGATGGCAATGCAATGAATGCCAAGAAAAAGTATAGCAAACTTCTGAATACCCACTGCAACTTTAATAATTACTACCATAAACAGATGTCCCACAGCTTGATGAAAATGAAGGAGTACAGAAGAGGTGGTAAGAATCACCTCTAGGTACCAATACCCAACATCCTCTCAAAAAGCTCAAGTTCCAAACATTCTTTCACCATTAAAATGCACTTCAAAGCCGCCCCACCCCCCCCCCCCCCGCCCCCCCCCCCCCCCCCCTCCTCACCACCCCCCCCCCCCCCCCCCCCCTTGTGTCCCCATCTTCACGAGTTATATATTTCACAAGACTGCTCCGATGATTTAACAGAGTCATTGCCCTTAATGGTAAAAATGTCTATTTCTTCCCCTAAGGCTGCCTAGTTACCTGGAGCTCTATCCACTTTGCCTTCACAAATCAGTTTTACCTAGAGCTCAGTCTAACTTGTAAGCATAAGAACAAGAGACATAATAATGTTTTTGTTTTTGTTTTTTTTTTTCTTTGAAGCTTGAACCAGAGAGAACCTATGAAGCTTCATAAAATATTCAGAAGATATTTTTTTCTTCTTTTTGCTTTATTGTGAAGGAAAAAAAAGACTTAATTAAACCTTACATCACCAAATCTAGCATTTGCCAAGTGTATGCCAGATCAACTTACACAATGCTACACAAGGTTAAATTAGTCAATGGCAGCCTTTGTTTGAAGAAAAAAAGGTGCTCTGAAACTAAGTGGTTAGACACACTGCAAAGTGTTTTCCTTTCAGAATCCCAACCTGAGACTTAAGGCTACATTCACTATTTGGGCCTCCCCTTTTTCCTGCCCAAATATGACGAGCTAAAAGAGGTTTAAGAAAGCAACATGACAAATTTAATCATTTAAAGTCAGGCAATCCTGTCTTTCTTCTAGCAGCACTAGAAGGTTTATTTCACAACTGTAAAGGTACTACCAATAGCCTCACACATACATCCAACCATGTATCTTATCAACTCATGTTTATCTAGAGGTTTGCATGAGAAGCCAAGATGCTCCTATTAATATCTTAGAATAAAAAAACAAACCAAAGCAAACCCAAACAAACTTTACAAGTTCTGCACTGTGATGAGAGGCCATCTGGTTCTTCTTGTGGTTTCTTATCTCTCATTCTGGCAGCTCTATGAAGTTGTGGTGTGATACTCTTCCAGCTACAGCTGAAAGTGTTTGAGATTCCTAGTCCTCCACACCTGGTCCTTGCCTCCACCTCTCCCCTGTGGATACTGCCTTTGAGACCTGTGCATGGAGGTGCTCCCTAATCCTCTTCTGTCAGAGGGACACTCAGTATTGCAAATTATTTTAAACAGACTCTCCCAAAACACAGATCATTTGAACTGAGCTAGGCCATAAGACTTTGTATCTATCTGCCTTTCTACTTGACAGTCTGGCACAGCAGTTCTAAAAAATAGCTGAGGACCACCTCTTAACCTACCTCTCTGCTGACCATCACAGCTTATGTAAGCATGGACTACATCTGCAGCTACACACCCAACACTGACTGGAAAATACTGCAGGAAATGGAATCAAGCCAAGGCAAAAGGAAAAGCAATGTTGTTGTTAAAGGTTTTTCTGAGATGAAAAAGATAAGTTAGCAGAGATGTTTCCACTGACAAGATGGACAGGTGGCAGAACAAGTCCTTCCGTTTCTGATGCGAAAGTGGCAACAGTTGCAGTCCTGAGACAGATCTGGATTTCCTCTGCATGTAATTTTCCAAAACAAAATCCAACCTTGCTTTTCCCAAAAAGGAGCATTTTTCTCTTTTCCCCTTGACTAACATCACTTGCAAATATAGGACATTTACCATTTCAAGCCTATGAAAAACACTTTCAGCATATACAAACTAATCCATTGGGCTGAAAAGCCTCAATAAGAGGATGATGAAAGCCTACTTTAATACTTCAAATGATGCAGACTACTATCTTCAGTGATTAAACCCTCTAAACATCTTGGTTATGACCACCTGTGCAGGTCAAGAATACAATTGACTTCATAAGGAATAAAGTTTCAGAGAGCTAGTCTTGCAAGTAATCATATTATTGTGGATCAATGAATTACCAACTGCCAGATGAACTATATATGACTAGACAAGCACTCTTTACCTATCTCAAATAACATAAAAAGTTAGCTGAAGCTACTGTAAAGCTTCCGTATCTCAGAATCTGCAGTGGCTTTGCTTGGACAGAGGCACTATCATGCAAACGGTTCATTGCCACATTAAAAGCTATTGTTGCTGATTTCCTACATTGCTTAAGCAAGCACAAGCAACGTTCCAGCTTGTCACATTTTCAGAACATATAGCTAGTCAGACAATCATAAAATATTTTGCTAAGAGTTTACAAACAATTTGCAGTGTTAATATGAACCAAGGCAAATTCAAATTAATACCACATTCCTGGGTATACATACCCTGTGAATCAACCAGCTCTTACGGTCAAAACTGAGAACATTCAGGACAAACCATACTCATAAAATAACTCCCAGGAAACCCCAAAACCCACACACCTTTAGAAGAGCAGAAATGTCTATGGAGGTGACCTACAAGTGACCTACAGCATTAGGTTTTCAGGATCACGTGAGGTTCCAGCAGCCTTCCCAGAAATTACAACAACTAACCAAAGCCAACTATATCTCAACCAGTAACTGTGTTTGTAAGCTCCCTTGAGTACAAGCTAGCCTTTTGGGTCCCTATCTGTATGCTACCAAGTTCAATTTGATCCAAATGTGACTGGGGTTCTCAAGTTCAAAGCAATATAAACAGTTACTATTGAATGAACACTCTTGAAGGGTAAGAGAATCATCTTAATGCATATCTACAGCAAATAGGAAAAAGTTCAAAGTCATAAAATAAATAATATACCTTCAAAACAGTCAGCGCGAAGGACCAATTTTCCAGGGGTCAATTCTACTAGCATTTTAATCTTTCCTAAACTAAAGGACTCTAAGTTTCAGAAAGGGATGGGGGACGGGACAGGACACACAGTTGGTTCTGTGCACTGAAAAAAACCATCTCAAAACATGACTTAGACGACTCACCAAGATCTGCCCAAGAAGAATACAATGATTCAATTTCTGAGTGTGATGACATTAAACTGGATTCATTTAGAGGTAACTAAATGAATCCAGACTACAGGCTTCCAAAGGTCTAACAGTGGTGAACAGGTTTTTTGATAGCAAGCACTGTTGAGGAGTAGCATTAATGTGAATAAAACAGACCATCTTTCCTCATCCAGAGCTCCCAAAGACCTGCCAGTACAGAATCACTTTACTATGCCCCAGTGGCTTAGTTTCAAAGTAAGAACTGAGATCACTGCTCTGGGCCCTGGTAATGAGAACCATGAACACACTTCACAGGGGCTCTGCTAAGAGACTAACTACAACCCCAATTTCTGCTCTAACCTGAGATATATAAAATAGAAAAAACAATGCAAATTCTAAGATTAAAAGCATGAAAGACTTGGCATGGACAAACAAGTCTCAGTTGTGTCCTAAGTTGCAATACAGTTACACTGTGAAGGACTAAAACATGGTGGATATTTCAAACAGGAACCTAATGTTTATTCTCATGTACAATTTAGTTTTCTTATCTCGGCAGCAGTGTCTTCTCTTTATAGTAAAACAAAGCTGATGACATAAGAAATGCCCTTCATTTGGATTTTTTTTGGCTAGTGCTAGAAGGTAGTTTCCACAATTTCAAGATACAGGATATCTGTATGAGAATTTAAGAACAAAAGGTCAGTGCAGCCTACTGCACTGGGAAAAACCCTAGAAATTCTAACTTAAAGTAGCAGCAGGTTCAAACAGGCAGCAATAGTATCTGGCTTACACATCATGGATTATTAAAAAGATTTAGAAAGTCTAATTTGGATTTCCATTGTTTATGCCAAGTTGGGTTTTTTCACATTACTACTTGCCTAATTCAAGTGGCCAATGAACCTAACTTCTGGCTTTTTCTTTTTTAGGTGTCAGTGCTATTGCATTTGTTTGCAATTCAGAATCTTCCGTACATTTTTGGGGGTGTTATTTTTTCTGATTGCTTTTGGTTTGTGAGGTTTCTTGGAGGTATTGGGGGAAAAGTGTTTGGGCCTTTTTGAGGTTTCATTGTTGTTTTGTGAGGTTTTTTTAAGTCATGAATAAATACTTGAAACAGCCTTTCTACAGGCTTAACAAGGATTAGTGCTTTTTGCACCAAACATCCAACTTTGTCTTCTCAAGCTACCAAGCAGCTGCTGAACATCTTTGATATGGAACTTCTGCAAGAACCTCATAAAGCTCTTTAGTTTAACAGGACAAATGAACAGCACTCAAGCAATATAGCCTTATTCACAGGAACTGTAAAATATTGTCACATTGCAGACTTGGCAAGACCTTGTTTCCCCACCCATTTCAATTCAAGAAATTACATGCTCCCCCATGGTATCTCTTGGGGCGATGAGAAACACGTAGCTTGCCACTACAACCAGCTCTGGATGAGATACAAGCTTTCATAAAGTGACAATGTACCTGCAATTCACAGCCCTCAGAGATCAGCTCACTATCACTGCCTAATGTAAGTTAAGCAACTGCTCACACTACTTGCAACAATAAACAAGCAACTTATATAATTTTTGTCAGAGCTGATAATTGAAGCCAAGCCTTTAACAGCTCTCAAGCACAGGGGTTATACATATTTGTTCCCAAAGCTATCCCATTTCTGAAGAGTAGAATGCTTTTTGCTCCCAGTTCTGAGAGGAAACACCATGATTCTCAGTAGCAAGAAGCCCATGTTATCAGAGTACATTTAATGTTCTGATTCAGGGACAGATATAGAAGTACTAAATCCATACAGGCAGAAATTACATGTCATGGCTGGAATAGCAGGGTTCTATTCCTTGACAAGGAAGTGGTTATAAGGTCACTTCATGCAGCACAGCCAGGAAAACAAAGCCTTAACATTTTCTCAGAATTTATTTTAAATGCTTCTGAGAAAAAAACAAAGAGAAAAAAAACCTAATGTCTCGGACAAATAATTATTCCATTCAGAGCCAAACAAATACTGAATGGACAAGGCACCTCCTCCTACCTTTCAACCCAGTCTACTCAAGTACTGGGAAATTTCTTTCCCATAAAATAGGCTAACAGGGCCATCAGATAGCTTGGACATGTGATTTAAGGTGAATGCTCTGCAATCCCATAGGACTGTGTGATATAAAGTTTTGAATCCTGCTTCCCCACCATACTCTATCCACCCCCTCAATACTCAGCTTGTTAAGGGAAGTCAAAATAGCATGGTGCATGTTGCAAGAGATGTTGCACAGTTTGGGAGCCCAGGGACAGACAGAAGATAGACACAAATGCCTAGAAGGAAGGATGCAATATTGGTCAGTTCCAGCAAATACAGTTGGCATTTTTACAATAAATAAGGTAAAGAATACTTCCAAGAAAGAATGTATTCATTTTTTACAAGAGAAAAACTACATCCTTCCCTTCACAGCATTACCTCATTCCAATATTGTCACCAAACTTTACAACAGTTATCAGTTTAATAGCATTTTAGTTTACTTTCACATTTAAATCACACACAATACCAAGATAACACTAGTATAACTACCAAGATAATATTAACATAAAACAATTCAATACCCTGTATCTCTGCCCCAGCAGTTGACTGCACCTTTAAGTATTGTGTTACTCATTTTATTCCCTTGAAGGCAGCTTATGCTTGTATTTCAAACTCCAGCATCTACAAGAATGAAACACTCATTTCCACACTTCACGATGCAAATGGAGCTAGGCAGCAATAGCTCAGGTCTCAGATCTTCAACTGAACAGAAATGTGCCCCAGCTTATTCATAGCCAAGCATCCACTTCCTGGGGCACACCCCATCTCTGAAGCTCCTGAGATGTAGTACTGCACTGAGATGTCAGGAGGAAAATTGAATGTACCCATTTATATTTCCTGCGGGAGAAGCTGCAAGAACAATTGGCACTACATGTTTCCAACCATGTGCTATACTAAAAGCAGTGACTAGAGAAGTCTCACATTCTGATTTCCATTCCATTATTAACTGAGTCCCAGACTGAATATCCAAAACCAGTGGTGACAGATAGAAATCTGTGAACTTCAGCAGGTTCACTGTATTTAAAAGTAGAGGGTTTAACTCACAAAAACTCTTGATGTTTCCAAGAAGTTTTGTAACAAACATGTAGGTGAATAATGGTTTGTTCTTTGCTTGTTTCTTCCAAAATTGTCAAGCAAAAGCCAATTTAATACTGCTTTCATTTAAAGCAACAAATGTGCAGAGCCCATACATCTCAAAAAAATCAAGGCACACAAATTTTTGCGTAGGAAAGGATTTTGTTCCTTTGTTTTGCAGGCCTCAACAGAATTCAGAGAAGGATGAGCTGTCCTCTCCTCCTAATGATCACATAAGGAGAAAAAAAAATATAAGGCAGCAGTTCTTAATGCAACAGCACATTTTACACTTCCATTATAGCTTTTTTAGAAAGTCTGTGACATTCATAACTCAAGCTTTTTCATATCCTGAGTGTCTGCAACACATGTGGAATATGAAATTAAGACCTGGTAATTCTAGGAGTGCTATTAACTTCATAAAATCCAGATTTTAAGTGAATAGCTGCTTGGATAATTCAATGACATTTATAAGCACCAAACTGCAAAATAACCAAGAAGTTTATCCATCAAAAACACCTAAGATAAACACACAAGCATTCCAGGTACATCATGAAGTAATAAGCCAATTTCCCCCTAGAAGAAAAAGCACTGTGCCAACACTTCACATAAAATGAGAATTGATTGTTTCCAAATGTTGATAACTATAATTAACCTTCATAACGCTGTCTTTGGCCTTCAACATTAAAGCTGAATTCAGCTTGAAAACCAATTAAAATGCTAAGCAGTCTATCCACTTTTTGGACTGGAGAACTGCGTACTGCATTCCATTTAAAAACAAAAAAAAGGCAAAGCACAAGTGTCTCCTTAGACACTTTCAAGAATCTATTAGTTTTAGTAAGAATTATAATTTCTAAATAAATCACATTTTAACAAGAACTGAAGAATTCTCCATCAAGAACCTGACACATTTAAAGCTGATGAAGGGATCACTTTGATCCTAGCAAAACTGGAGGTTTTTTGTTTGTTTTTTTGTTGGGGTTTTCTTGTTTGTTTGGATATTTTTGTTTGGTTTGTTTTGTTTTGGTTTTTTTTTTTAAGGGTTATAAAAACACAGGATAAGGAGTTTGGTGGGCTATCAAGTTTGATTTTGCTTTACCCATAAGAACGGATATTTATTATATAAATATGGGACAGAACTCATTCTTAGCTTGCATGACATAGTTCATGCTCACAGAGCTTGTATTCTTCCTTCTCCAGGAAGATATCTTCATTCATTCTGCCTTTTCCATCAATTATCAACAAGGAAAGCTACTTAAAATTTTATGTTGACAAACCTACTTTTCCTATGGTTGCCACTTTTAAACTAGCAGAACAACTAGACAGGCAGACAGACCTGGAATTCTTATTTTGTCACTAAATACTTCTTTCCTAGATGTGAAAAGCATGGAGAATCCTGAGCTACAATACTTTATTGTGAGGTAAGGCTTCAGACAGACCTCTAAGTCAATTAGTGGCCTACACATTGAAAGCTTGATTAAAAAAAAAGAAAAATATATAAAAGCATTGTCCTTCGAGATCACATCTGTATATCCATCTGGCTTTAAAAATGATAAGAAACACCACAAAACTATCAGCAATTGCCCATTTTCAAGAGTATCTCAGAGTGGCAGCATTCCTGTTTAGACATACAAAGTGCTCTAAACTGATGAAAATTAGTTCTGAACTTTTAAAACATCGTGTTGAACATTAAATATAATCTTCCTTAATAAGAAAAAGAAGTATTTTAGCAATGTTACAATGTGTATACATCCTCTTACAAAAGAAAAAAAAAAAAAATCAGGTTGACCTGCCATGAAATTCAGATACACTTGGATCTCTAGATGATTGTCAGCTTCTTATTAACTCTTTGGTTTTGTTGCAGCTGAGGTAGTCACTATATTAATCTTTTACCACACCCCTGAATAAGAAAGGGAATAGAAGATTATAGTCATACACGTAATTAATGAAAGGAACAAAAGACTACAGTAGCCCAGTGTCCAGCCCCTTGCAAGAGCCTTTCAGAGTATCCAGACTCCAAACAAAAGCTATTTTGCATGACAAATACTGTCACAGGTGCAAACCAAATGCACTCTCTTGCTTTGCTTAAAAGTAAATTACTATCATTCCTGGTCTCCACACTTTCCCCTTTGTGCTTGACATTGATATTGTAGAAGATTTTTAAGCCAGGTATAAAATTCTGCTCTTTTAATAACATTACAATTTTCCCTTGCTGTTCTGTATAGGAGGCTGTCACATGACAACAGAAGAAAAATCTGCACCTCTCTATAGTTTCTTGTTCTATCTGTTCCTTCACATCACTCATCATTATTAGTGTTTTGTGACACAGCAAATAAATTCATGGGGTTTTTCCTCCAGTTAAACCACTAGGGAGAAAGATAACTTCTTCAACAGAAAGAAAAGTAGCTGAAATGATTTCTGGTTCTTTAGTGAATCTGAGCTTATTATCACAGTTTTATAGTTACTACTCAGTTTAAACTTAGTAATTTTGTTTCCAGTGATCTACATGTTATATGTTACTGTAAGTATAACATTCACTACTGGAATTCAGAGTGGCATTAATTTTTAATCTTTTTTTTTTTTTTTTTTTTTTTTGCAATTTTAACATTTTTTTTCAATTACACCCAATTATCTGCATAACAAGCAGTTGTTCAGGTATGTAGAAAAGCTTGGAATAGCTACTCATTTTGAAAGCAGCCTTTTTATGAGGTGGCTAAAAGTCAGAATCATCTTCATGTCAAGTTAAGACATTTCAAGCATTTAACTACTACAAGGAGTTATCCCGATTGTCAATTTATCCTTGACAACTATTGTACAGTTGTGCTGTAGATGGCAGTATTTGACACAGCTCAGCTCTATACCTTAACCTGGGGCTAAGTAGCACAACATGCAGAATATACTGTAAGATTGCTTCAAGAATCTTCAGTTTAAGCATTTGCAGACCATGCAATATATAGTAAGAAAGTATGCAAGGTATATTAATTTGAAAACCAAAATCTTTGTCCCTGCTCAGACAATTACCTAAAGACATGTACCATAATGCCAATTAAACATAATTCTTTAAAGGTACCGCAGGTGCAATGCATCCTTCAAAGAGAGAGACACAATAAACTGTTTGTGTTTATCAGATCTGAGCACACCCAGATATTGTACTTCATCTGACAAAAATCAAATAACTTTTCTGTAATAGACTCACATTCCTGGCTAGAAAGTGCTGTTCTGATGTAGGATTACCATCTGGATCCTCTGGGCTTCCATTCTGCCTGGAATCAAGGCATGGACTTTCCAGAAACTACTAACCTGCACGGCAAACGCCTGAGTTTCATATTAATCTCTCCAAGTCCTTTCTTTATGATGGGTCTAGTCCATTAGCAAAAAGCTTTCCATGCAAAACCTCCCAGAAGCAGTCACTTTTGTCTGAAAAGTGACTTTGCCCGTGACAGGCATGGCACAGGCTTCACAAAAATAAGCTACCACTCACTCCTAGAAAACATAAGTGGCACACATCCAGGCATATATGGCCTTGACCTGTAATTCCCTTCCTAAAATTTAACTGGAGTTCTTAGAGAAACAGAAACCATGCTACATCTCACTGATACAACTCTTACAGATTCTGTTGCACAGATTAAGAGCACAACTATGAAAATTCCATGTTGTCATCATGGCGTGTTCATATTTACTTCATAATGGGTAGAAAAGCAGCTCAATCACTAGCAAGCCAATAGTTTTAGTAACCAGCTCAGCCGCAGTTTCAATGCTCCCCCAGCTAAAACCTCTCCCCTAGCTGTCAGCCTCATAATGCATCTCAAGTGAAGTACATAAATGCTAGCTTGAACACGTTCTCCCAGGACACGATTAAAGCTTCCTATTGTAATGCTTACAAATTAGAATTCGTAAAAGACCAGCATTTTCACTTCCTATTAGAAAGGACAGTCTGCTGCTTATAAGATCAATAATACTGTCATTGCCACTCAGAAAAATATTTGCTGGGAACTACAAGAGGCACTAGACATCAGAAACAGTGATGAAGGAGGAGCAGAAGTCAAGACACAATAACATAGCACCTTCTTTAAGTCTGCAAATAAAGTCAAAGGGTGCAATGGTCAGCAGACTGATATCGCTGCATTCCACCAGATTATCAGCAGTAGGGCTCCTAGAAATGTTGGTCCTAGCAAATAAACTTATGCTGATAACAACCTCCCTAGACACAGTACTGGGAGGAGTGTAGTGTTACTATTTTAGTTTGTACAGCTTATGATTGTAGTAATTTGTTTGGGGAGGGAGAAGACATTTGATGACACAAGTACCTTCACCGCTGCTTCTCCCACACAGTTACAATAGCACGATCTTTGCAAGTTAAGCATCAAAGATGGTCATGCACATGATTCAAGAAGAGATGCTTTAAAATTTCACAATGAAATGAGCAAGACACTCATGTATGTTGGCAAGCTCAGACCAGTGAGCACCTGTATTTTTCTCCAGAAAAAATAAAGAAAAGCAGAACAGAGAAGAAAACCGCTAGGTTTCCAAGTTGGTAAGACAGTTAGGAGAGCAGCCAAGAACAACAACAAATAGCTACTATGTGCTTGAGTGAAAGCTGAGAAAGAAAGTTGCTAAAGACAAAACTATTATGAACATAGAAGATGACGGTAAGGCAAAATGATTGTATGTGATGGTAAACAATGCACTTACCAAGCAGAAACCTGAAAATAAAGCTGAGAAGGAGGAAAAGGCATTTAGAAGTGTCAGACAAGGATAACGGAAACAGTTCATGACACAAAGCAATCATCTAAAAGATGGCTACAATGGGACAAACACAGAAATAAAAAAAACCACAACATATTTTTTAAGAACATAAAATAAATTTCAGGGAAACATGATCCTGTAATAGGATGGACAAAAAGACTGCCAGAGCTCAAAGAAGCTTTCATCTGTAGTGGATGGCAACAGCAACTTTGTGTCACAAGAAGAGGGCAGATGCTGAGTGAAGCTGGAAAATTTTATCTACTGCACCCTTTAGGGGCAATAGAAAAACCCCATCATCTGTCCTTCTCCAAGATTCAACTCGGGACCTTTGACACTCGAGAAGGGGATGAGGATTCTGTGAGGTCTTTCAGATTTCAAGTTAAAACCCTGATAACATACAGACACCTTCCTTCACTCAAGTCTTTTCCCAAGATTTCACTGACATGAAACTCATTCAGCAAGTATTTTTTTCTACTCTGTAATTTCTGCTGTCTGGGCTGCCCTGCAGCAGAACACATAGTGCAGGCTGCAGAAGGAAGGTGAGCTATAGCAAGCTGCAAGTCATGAAACCACCAGCTGCTCCCTGAAAACAAAAACCCCAATCCAACAAACAAAACAAAGAACAAACAACTAACCAAGCCAACAAACACCCCCCGCGCCTCCCCCCCAAAAAAAAGGCAAAACCCAAAAAGACAACCAAAAAAGAACCTTTCTTCCTTCCATCCATCCAAGAATTCAGTCTCAAATTCAAACATCATCTCTATTCAAGTTGCTGAACTATATTCAGCAAAATCACTCTCCAAGTCAAGAGGTTGCTTCTGCAACACTTACCCCAACACCTTAAAGCAACAGATGCTACTTATCTTGCAAGAGAGATAAGCCAAGCTTAAGTCTGCATTTTTAAGATAGAAACATCTGCTAAGGAAGCACTTCACATTATAATTACCTACAAAAAAAAAAAAAAAAAAAGGTAAAAAACCCAAATGACCCCAAACTGATGAAATGAAATTGATCCTTAACACTGGAAATGTAAGCATTTTTGTAGAGCCACAAAAATGCCTACAATGAATAACAGTCCAGCCTTGTGCAATATCTCAGACATGTCAGCTATCACTTCTGGACACTATACCTTCAGTGTCACATTAGGTCCCTGTCACTCTAGCTTCCCTTTCCTCTACCACGCCTGCCAACACAGATGCCTTTGTATGTACTAAATTCACAAAAAGTCATCTGTCAGGCAGAATTCTGTATTCAGAATTAAAAACAAAACAAAACAACAAAAAACCCACACCACACCTCATTGTCTTTAGTCTATGTTCTCAGGAGCAATACACAATCAAGTTACCCTTTACACTATTTACTTAAAATACAACAACCCTTAGCTTTCTGAAGTTAAAAAATAGAAAAAAAACAGAAATAACAAAAGAGCCAGAAGTTTGAGATGCCTGAGCCTCCCATGGCTACTCAGTAATATTGCGTGACCATGGAGGTACACACGGGTTTATTGGTTTCTTTTTCCAAGAGCAGGCTAAGCCATGCAGTACTGTAATTTTTCTGCTGGATCTTCAATAACCTGGTGCACAAGGTATTGCTGAGAATTCTGCTGAAAAACAAGTGTGTTAAACAGAAATACATTATTTTTAACTTTACACAGCATGAGAACTCTCATGCTGGTAAGAATTTCAGAGTCATAACGAATTCCTGTACCTGCAGTAAGGGGAAGGAGAACTCTGCAATTCATTATACAAAAAAATAAGGAATGGAGTTCAGAAATAAAACCACATAAGGGAACAAAGAAGAACTGCAATGTAGGAAAATAAGCAGAGTGACAGCTGCAATATGTTTTTCTGAGTGTCCTTCTGGAAAATATTTAATCTATATAGGATGTAAAGATAAATAATTTATTCTCTATCAAATCAAAGACTACAGGTGATACTAAGAAGCATTCACAGAATAGAGCAAATGAAACATTAGAGCTGAATGTTGACTTTTGCCTTATTCTATTCGTGCCCTTATTCCCACTGTGCTGCTTATATGACAATTAATAAAATAGAGCTTATTTCATTATGTTTACATTACAACACAAGCCCTGTTCATAAGAAGGTTTTAGTTACAAAAACAATCTGTCAGTCACAAAGGAAAGTGCCTTAAGATGAGCAAAAACCAACCAGTTTTCTTCATTACACAGAGGGATGAAATGTAATTTGAGAATTAATAAAGTGTATAGTCAAAAATTATACATTAAAAAAATCTGATCACTTTTTATTAACAAAAATAAATACTCATATTCAACAAATGCTACAACATACATTCATTGATTTATTTTGCTTGAAAGAAAAAGATCACCTATTGGATTTTATCTTTTTGATATAAATCAAGCTCTGTTTGGGAAGAAAGTAAAAATCAACAGTAAGATATCCAAGGTCAACTTTTTAAAGATCCCAGAAGACAAACATTGGTTATATGCCAAAAACAGGGGAAAAAAGTCCTAAAAATTATTTTAATTCAACAAGAACATGCCTCTTAAAACCGAAGTAGCATGATTTGTAACCTGTGATCTGGCAGTGACCAGAACAGAGGTCTTCTACAAATTTCAAAGGCAAAACAAAGCAAAACCACCAAAAAACAAACCCTCTCACACCAAATGCCTCATTTCCTTACACTGGTTCTTAGTTTACATCAAAAGAAGGCATGTTTTCCTGTTCCAAGCTGAGAACCAGAGCTGATGACACTGAAAGGAATTGATGATTAAGCTTAAAAGAAAATATTCTTGTTATGCACAGAGAGCAATATTGAGCACTGTTGTTTAAAGTACTGACAGTAAGTGTGTATAGTTAATATTTAATTCAAGTAGTTGACATGGTACAGGCTTATTTTTTTTCCCCCTCATTTTATAGCACTGCTTGTTGCTCTCTTCCGTTTTCCACCTTGATTAGCATGCATAAACTTTCTACTCTGTTTCTTGCCTCTGCAGTCTTCCTTTTTTTTAAAAAAGGACAATTTTTTTCAAGGGAGTACTTTCATTCTTACTGATGATTTCAAAAATCTGTCTTAAAACTTCTCCTTGCTATCAGTAATTTAGTGTATTATTCAGATAGAATCAGCATTTGTATAGAAGAGGTTTCTTTTAGCTTGTAAATATCACAGGCCTTAAGCCTGTGTTATCCCCTCATGATTTTCTATCACTGGTATTTTTATATAATTGTTTGCATAAAGGTTTATCTAGTGCTTTTTCGAGGCAGCACAGCTTAGTGACAGTTAAGTATAACTACAATCCTATTTGTAAGCTAAAAATCAAAAGTTCTGTTTTTAAAAACACCAAATGGGAAATCTTTAGAGATAGATTAGTGTGGGGCATTTAATTCTGCATATGAAGCATTGAAAAGATTCAAATGTTATCCTATTTGCTTCTCTCTACAATCACAAAGATTACATTTCAGTTACTGGTGAGATTCTCATTTGATCACGAAACATTACAAAATTGTAATTTCAGTACAGGAAAATAGGTATTACATGAAGGTTTCATCCTCCAACAGGTCAAAACAGACAGGCTGGAAAAATCTTTAGTGTAAATTTTGAAGCTAGAATTACTGGCTTAGAATTGCAACTACTTTATTTTAAAAAACACTAATCAAAGCAAAGAGGTACCTTCAGAGTCCCCAATTTGCATCATACAGATTAAATCAGAGTTGCTTTGCTTATCTGCATAAAATGCTGCTTTTTCTGAAGGAGGCTGCAAATAACATGAAGGACCTCAGGTCACAGCTACCCCTACTGTTACAACAGCCCCAAGACTGAGAGCCCTAGGCTGAGAATTGCCAGCTAGCAGTTTGCAGGAGGTTATCTACTTCTAACATATTGCTAGTACACTTCTTTTATATGCACAAGTGTTTCCATGCACACATGCAAATTATGTCCTACAGGTTAAGTGAGTCCTTGCAGTGAAGCACATACTACACAGGCACTGTCTGTATCACATGCAGACAGAACATAACACTATCTATTTAACACAGGCAAGCATACTGCTTAAAAAACCCCAACAAACATAGTCCTCTCCCCCAACTAGTAGTCCTCCAAAGCATCTGAGCTATCGAGAGGGAATATAAGGTTATGATCATGCCCTCTTCTGAAACTATTATCTTCTGAAAACAGCTAAAGCCATGATTAGTCAGTGCTGAGAGTTCGAAG
This sequence comes from Megaceryle torquata, assembly GCA_024611175.1. Classification (NCBI taxonomy): domain Eukaryota; kingdom Metazoa; phylum Chordata; class Aves; order Coraciiformes; family Cerylidae; genus Megaceryle; species Megaceryle torquata. The sequence continues at coordinate 32,940 of JANIJG010019692.1, read as the reverse complement.
AGATGAGACAAAAGACTCCCTGCAGCAATTTTAACCTTGATCTGTGTGGGAGACAAGTCAGATGAAAGGTGATAAGTAGCCAAGGAAATAGGAACAGGCAGTGTAGCTAGAGTTGCAGGAGAAAGTAGACAAGTCATATATCACAGGAAAAAACCCAGTAATTCCTCAATAAAACTAACAAACAGAAGGCTCTCGTCATGCTACTTACGCAGAAGAATGGACAGGAAATGGTTTGGTCCATTCTCTGAAGTGCTTGGTTGACTTCACATGCTCTCTTCACCTGAAGAGAGAAAAGCCTGAAACAAAACTTCCCTGGTCATCCACACCACCTCCACACAGCATCACTCCTAGCAATTGCATTCGGTTTAGCTCCCAATTGTAACTCCATGGAGCCAACGTTCAGTAAAGCTCACACACAAACCCAGCTTCACGGTCAGCAGCCAGGGCACAGGTGGCAATACAGACAAGGAGTCAGCACTACTGGCACCTTTCCGTACGAGAATCACCAAGGTTATCTCTGCCTGGCTACAAGGTGGGAGACACCTCAATGGTAAACTGACAAAGAACAAACAAATAAATGAATCCATCAAATGAATGAGCTGCCTCATTTTCATCTACATACACATGGGGATGGGGGCTCACACACAGAGTCAGGCACAAGTAGCATACACTGTATTATATACATTAAGTCATAATGTATTTGTTTCAACCAAAATATTTTCCATGCATCATGGAGTCAATTGCACTACTCTATGGACATCTAATGGTTCAATTCAGAGACAAACTTGTGATTGCCTTTCACTGGAAAAAATACTAAAACAAACATTACAAGAGCTCTCAATTATACAAAAGAAAGCGCTTACAGCAAAAGCCTTATAATGGAGCTCTTATCACACAAGGGTAAAGTCGCACAAGGAACCAGACTAGTGATCTTCTAGAGCCATGTTAAATATTTGTTTCGGGCTCTAGTTCTTCTCTTAGACTCGTTCTCCAGTGACAAACAATGGTAAACCCACCCTCCTGGTACAGTATGGCACTGCAGGACTCGAATCTCACAGTTGCAAAACAACGAACTGCAGTTCATGCAGACTTGATGGTTTAAAGTCTAAACAATATCCTAGCTATCCCTTCTGTGTTTAAGAACAGCATTTGGTTTCTGCACCATAAAGGTTCACAAGTTGCACTAAAATCTCCGCAGCGAACAAACGGCCTTCTCCTCCTGGCAGCACCAGGGTCCCACCACATGTGGAACACAACTCCTGCTTCTTTCCATCACACATCTCTCTGCACAGAGGAGCACCCCACAGCAGGTCCCTGATGCAGACACCTCCGAGACAGCTCTGGAAGGAATAGCTTGCACAAGGAGTGACAGACTTGTGCGGATTTATTCCAAAAGCTTTGCGTGACTGAGAGCATTATTTTTCTTAACTCCAGGCATCCACTCTACAGTACTGGTATCTTTTGCAGAAACAGGCCACAGAGGGCCCCTCATGCTATGGCCTGCTTCAAAGAAAACTCAGTAGCCTATAAGCAGGTATTTACATCAGAATTCACCACACAAGAATAAATTAAGAATGTGCAATTTCATACTTAAAAGGGCTTACATTTATCACTACATATCCTTCTACCCAAGTCTTCTTTTCCACTATACTGCAATTAGACAAGAGAAGCTAAACCTTCAAGTAAACAAATTTCTTAATTCAGCACCACTTGTGGATCTGATTTATAGCATCACTGTAATCACTTTTTTTAAACCTTGCAACAACTGCATGATCATAAAATCTGAATTATATTAATTAAAAAATTAAATCAGTAAATGTAGTATCTAAGCAAACATTACCCACGTTTTACCTAAAAAGTACTCACTTTGCCTGTAAAAGCATCCCTTTTATTACATGTCTTAACAATAATTAGAATAAATAAATAAATACATAAAATCAACATACAATTTCAAGCAAAGTAGCTTGCTGTGTGCCTGGCAATAAGTGTTTCATGAATCTTAAAATGTCACATTTCTCCTTTGGAATACAGCCAGGAGTCTTTTATAATTCATGAACTAGACACTAACTGAACTTAGAATTCACTAAACTAACTCCTCTATCAATAATGTAACACTAAGTAGCATCATCTAATTACAAGTAATAAGCTGCTTGCCTTAACACTTCTAATCATCTATAAGAAATATATCTAGGGTTTTTTTTCTGAGGAAAAATACACTAACCACTAAGACAGGCTCTCTGTAGCTACCTAAAAAGAGAACTACTATACGTGAGACAAATGCAAGTTTGGAATTAAGCTTCTGCCTTTTGAAGAGTCCAGTAAATAATTTACTGGTGTTATTCATTACTTTGGAGAGGAAAAGAGAAATTTAAAGTATCTTTTAATTTATTAAAGCTATTCCTAAGACAAATAAAGCACTCCTAAGATAAATAAATTCCAAATCACAGTCAAATACCCAATTCCATTTACTGGACCACCTCCTTACTATCAACTTTAAATACAGGAATATTAAACCCTACCTATTTTCTTCTGATGCATAATTCCATAAATAGCTAAAACTGTCATTCAAAAAGTCACCTACAATATGCAAGCTTCCCTGTGTTGTACAAGAACACCAAATTCAGTAAAAATATTTTTTCACATGTTTACATGACAGTAGCATAGCTGCACTCCCAAGTCCCAGCCTTTTAAAAAAGTAACCCACTGGTCTTTGAAAATAACCTTCAAAATACTCTGGCTTTGGTTTGCAGGCAAGGAAAAGATAACACTGGGAGAAACAAACTGTTTTCCCTTATCTCAACCGAATAGTCATATTTCCAGCTTCTGCAGTACTACAACACAAACACTGGGTGATAGAACTATTCCACTGGAAAATGCATGCGCATACAGATAGCATATGAAATAGCCCAATCTAGATGCAATGAGAACACTTTCAAATGGATGAACTAATGAATGAATAGTTAAATGAAAAAAAAAAAAAAAGAGGAAGATCAGACACACACACTCCCATTTTGTGTCCACGTTCTGTGAACTTTAAGAACATCCAAAGACACAGATATAGCATTTTTAGTGGATGAAGGATCAGTGCTGCACCCTGTGCTGGGAGAACAAGTTGATATAAAACCCCACATCCACAATGTGAAGAAAATGTGGTTTATGTATTCTTCTCCTAACACCAGAAGTCCAAGCTACTTCCTCAGAATTAAAAATCTTACTTCCCAAATGCCTCTGACCATCTGTCAAACACTTTTAGCTGCTCTCAAGAGGCTTCTTATGCTACTATATACATTACATCTGCAGCAGATTTTCTTGTTGCAGAGTACAGATGGAATAAAACATTGTTTTATAACAAACATAGCAAAATACTGCACCGGATTTCAACTGTGTACAATCCAGAACCAGTTATTCTGAATAAAGCACTTATGACTAATGTAGCTGTTGCTAACTGGTGCCTTACAATGAGCACTGATCCCTGAACATCACTCGCTCAGTTTAAGGGGTTCAGCACCATACATACACCTTCCCTTTACAAGGCAAGGTCAGTCCTTAAAACATCAAGCTTAACCAGGTCTTTCTACTATGGTATGAAGTTACAAAAATTAATTAACTGAGATGAATTACCAGAAAAGCATGCAACTTACCGTTGCCACAAGCTGGCCAAGTGTTTGTTTTCAGATAAAGCTACATTAAGCTGCTCCTACTGTGTCTAAACTGATGGAGTTTCTCGGGTGGAGAAACAACCTTCTTGATCAGAAGTTAATTTAAAAAAACATCCCCAAATGAAGCAGATTCTTCAAGTCCAGGGTAAAGGAAGTCCACAAAGCATCAACAATGTATCTCCTCTACTGGTTCCCAGTATCATGAAAGTAAATGTTAATTTTTCAAAGTAAATTACTTGGGTTTTTTCCTCTACTTTTTTCTTGGAATTAGACCTTTCTTAGAATTATTAGACCTTTCCACAGAAAGTCTAGAAAACTTGTGAAAGTCGCAGCAGTCTCAGTATTTGCTCAGAGGTTTTCAATGGAAGCAAGAGGCTTACAAAGCCCTTCACACTGCTCCAGCTGTAGACTCTGAGTGCATCTCTCCACTCTGCACTAGTGGAAGAGCTGCAGGCAGCAGAGGGAAGGAAGGAAACTATTGACAGGATGAAATTAAACAAAGAAGTTATCAACTTTACCCAGTACACGAGACAGTAGCAAAAGAAACCACTCAAGCAAAGTCCAGAAACAGTCTTCTAAAATAAATCAAAGCCTCTGGAAAAAAAAATAAATAAATTGTTGTTGCTGGTTTTCTTGTCTTTTAAAAAAAACCCACACTGTGTCCATTGCCTTTTGTACCTTAAACGAAACATATTTCTGAACCATATTACCATCAACTACCTGTTATAACAACATTGTAAAGGCTGTCTAACAAAATAGAAAAGCTTTATTAATTCAACATCATTATGACCACATCAGAATGGGGGCGGGGGGGAATCAATTGACTCAGTAAAGAATTGTTTGGCATTTACAATTAGTATTTTTCACTTCCTTCACAAGTCATCAGAACAGCCTAGGTGAAGACTATGCTGTTTCATTTCCTGTAAAAACAGGGGCTGTACAAATACTCACCTCAAAAAGCTCTCAGCTACACCCCAACAGTACATCTGTAGAAGCAAGACCTTCATTAGCAGAATACTGTATTATGAACTATAGTTTACCTCATCAAGATTTCCACCTTACAGTTTGTGTAACAGGATCAATTTCTGTTTATTGCTTCTATCACATTGCACATACTGAAGAAAACCCCACATTTTTAGGTAGCAAGACTATATCCTGTTTCACAGAAAACAGCTGCCAATATTTCTTCACTGAAGTTTTTTTTCCTGTCCTCCTTCACAATTCTCTGGTTCTGTTCTGAAACAGAAGTCCAAGAGACCAACAAATTGACAGCCTAAAGTAACAGAAATTTCACTGCCTGGAAAGGAAAGGAGAAAAAACCCTTAGAAATCTCCCTTGCAGGTTTTAGGAAACAGAAGTTGCGTGAAATGCAGTGTGGGGGCAGGTGGTATAATAGCAGACAGGGAAGAGATGAAAGCCTAGTAACTAACTTGACACTGTTCATTAAAATTTGGCCGAGTGCTCTATGCAAAGATTTACTGGATGGAGAGGGGGAACACAACTTCAAAGAATACAAAACATGCATCTAGTTTCTTGTACTAGGTAACTGCACAAACATTCTTTGAAAGCATAAGGCACTGACAAGACAGCAATGGTAAGTACTGCATTACCTAAGAACCTTACTGATCACTTAAACAGATTTTTTTTTTTTTTAAGCAATCTAAAAATGAGCATTATTTGCTAAACTTTTTCCCCCAAAATCACTTTCTATTAATTTCAGCATTTTATTTTCCTTTGGAGTAAAACCTTGTGATAATATATTAAACAGCAATAAAAAAACAGAAGCACATCAGTCTGACTTTCTGCCCTGAATTCAATTCCATGTAAAAAGTGGGGAAGTCCAATATTTATTCCTGCAATATGAGAATATTCCTCCTTATGTTGTAAAAGTTAACAAGCATTTATAAAACAGAGTGTCAAGTACCTCAGAAGTTAACAACTGTGACAGAAATATGAGCTAGACAACCCTTTACTGTTTTATTTTACAGTTTTTAAGAAATACGACAGAACAGCATGTTTGAAAGGAGCTCTTTCCCTGACACGTGATTGAAGTAGGAAAAAGACCTATTCATTTCTAGGTCTAAGCCACACCAATCTCGACAAATTTCGTTTACTTGCAACATCTTCACAACTCTACAACAATAGGAGGGGAAAAAAAAAACACAAACAAGGAGCCCACAAGTGACCACAATCACATATCCTTCTTTTCTCAACTAGTTCAATTTTGAAGCAGAGTGTGTTAAATCTGCATCTGGAAAGGTGAGCTCTATGGCAGAGCTTTAGAAAGTCATACATTCACAAAACACATTACTTCAATGTTCAGGAGCTTTGATGAAAAACCAGGGCATTTCTGGAACAACAAACATCCTTCGAAGCTTGCAGGGAACTCTAAAGTGAAACAGCATACAAAATTTCACCAGTCCCTTCTACAGCTTACTTGATAGTCAACAAGTGAGAAATCATTCTCCTTTTCTCCCCTCCATTTAGGACTAGTACTGTATCAATTCTAAACGTTCATCAACTGGAGAACAGATCTGACAAAGACACGTAGGCAACAACACTCCAAACACACTTCTACTGCCCACATTTTTTGTGGGCTCACAACTCACTATCAGCTGGTGTCTTTTCAAAACTTAAAAAATTAGGTTGATAATAAATAAGCATTGGCAGGGCCTCAACCCTGCTGTTAACGCTTAATAGATCAAATAGATTTACATTTTGCATGAAAAAGTTGGAATGAGTTAAGAAAACTTCCAGGTGAAAATCAGCAGTTTTAAAAGGTCTCCGGAGTCCCAAGAACTCTTTGTTTGGACAGTAGCTCACAAGCAGCAATAAATCACATTAGAAAGATACTCAGCGACACACAGGAATTGCTTGCTTTCCTCCTTTCAGAAAAGGAATAAGAAAACTTTACATTTCCTTAAGATACATTTTTTGTGGAGACTGTTATTTCGGGCAAACTTCTGAAGCTCATCTTAATTATCACCAAGTACGATAAAAAAAAAAAATGCACTCGGACAACACGCAAACGCATTCTTTTGGAAGAGAACCATTTATAAAGCCTGCTAATAGCGATGCCGAAGAGCGACTGGCAGCAGTAAGGAACCAGCGACAGCAGGGATCTGGGTTTCGTTCCCCAAGGCACTGCTCCATACGAAGATTATTTTCCCAGCGGGAGAGGAAGGAGGTTACTGACAATCAAAGGAGCTAAAGTTTAACTGCCTTCGGTGCCTAACCCGACTGTTTGTCTTGCGGATCCTCACAGGCCCGAGGTTTGAGCAAGGCAATAAATAAAAGCAAGTCGATCGTGAAGCGGCTTCAACGTCCCGAGCCGAGCGGAGCCGCACGGCTTCCGGGGGGCGCGCTGCGCTCCGAAATCAAACCCGGCTGCCGCACACCGCTACGCCGCGACCGCAACGCCCGGCCCGCCCGCGGCGTGCAGGGAGCTCCGCTTCCTTGCGACGGAGCGCTGCCAGTGCCGAGCAGTCCGGGGTTCGGCAACACACACCCCCCCTCCGAGAGGCCACAAGGCCGAGTCGCGAACGGAGACCCCGGGGGGCTCCCGGAAGCCCCCTCCCGCCCAGCAGCCCGCGGGGAGGCGACACACGGCGACGCTGGGTGACGCCACGACACCTTCTGCCACCGCCGGGGACCCAGGCGGCATCACGATCCCCCGTCTTCCCTCCCCGTCCCCCGCCGCAGCGTCTGCGGCGCTGCCCCGCGCCCCAGAGTCGCGGCTGCGGCACGGGCGAGGGCTCCGGCCCAGCGCTCGGCGGGGCGGGGAATCACCCGTCCCCCCGCCGGCAAGGAGGCGATTCCCGCGGGTCCGTCTCTCACCTCTCCCCGCAACCGGGTCCAGCGAGCGGCGGGAGCGCGGGAGGGGGCGGTGGCAGGGACCCCTCCCCGCCGCGGGCTCCGCCTGCCAGCGCGCGGCACCGACGGCTCCTTTTCTCCGTCGCGCGCGCCCGCGCGCGCCCCCCCTCCCCTGCGCGGCGGCCGGTCGCCGCTTGATCAGCTCATCCACCGCGGCGGGCGCGAGCGCAGGCGCGCACCCCGCCCCGCCAGGCGGTGGCCAGCGGCGGGACCGCCCCCTCGGGTACGGGGCGGCCAGCGCGCCCCCCACGGCGGGCGGCCGGTAGCGCAGCCGCGGGGCGCGGGTAGGGAGCAGGTCGGAGTTCTTAAGAGAAACGGAACGGGAGCGCCGGCAGTGCACCGGCGCTGTTCCGCCTCTCGGTCGGCGACAGGGGCGGTGGGATCGCGGGCACCCGCAGCGAGTTCGCCGGCCACGTCGAGACGCGTGGTGCGGCCGACACACTGGAGGGTAGGGACGCCATCCAGGGGGACCTGGGCAGGCTGGAGACTTGGGCCTGTGCCAGCCTTATGAAGTTCAAAACGGCCAAGTGCAAGGTCCTGCACCTGGGTCGGGGCAATCCCCAGCACAGATACAGGCTGGGCGATGAGTGGATTGAGAGCAGCCCTGCAGAGGAAGCCTTGAGGGGATGGTTGATGAGAAGCTCAACATGAGCTGACAATGTGCAGAAGGCCAACTGCATCCTGGTCTGCATCAAAAGCAGTGTGACCAGCAAGTTGAGGGAGGTGATTCTGCCCCTGTACTCTGGTGAGACCCCACCTGGAGTACTGCATCCAGCTCTGGAGTCCTCAGCACAAGGACATCAACCTGTTGCAGCAGGTCCAGAGGAGGGCCACGGAAGTGATCAGAGGGCTGGAACAACTGTCCTGTGAAAACAGGCTGAGACAGTTCAGGTTTCTCAGCCTGAAGAAGACAAGGCTCCAGGGAGACCTTAGAGCAGCCTTCCAGTACTTGAAGGGGATCTAGAGGAAAGATTGGGAGGGACACTGTCACAGTTTACCAGAGAGTGTAGTGATAGGGCGAGGGATAACATCTTCAGACTGAAAGAATGTAGATTTAGACTAGATATTAGGAATAAATTCTTTACTGTGCAGATGGTAAGATACTGGAACGGGTTGACCAGAGAGGCTGTGAATGCCCCAATCCTGGAAGTGTTCAAGGCCAGGTTGGATGGGGCTTTGAGCAACCTGATCTAGTAAGAAGTGTCTCTGCCCATGGCAGAGCGTTTGGACTAGATGATCTTTAAGGTCCCAACCCAAACCATTCCATGATTCTGTAATCCTATGACAGTTTGCTGCAGGGGTGAGTGGGCTGCAAGGCACTGAAGGGGACTAAAGGAAGAATGCTGATGTGGTGGAGGCTGTGGGAAGCGTAACAGCTCAGGTCTGTGAAACAGCTGAGGGAGGAACAAGGGTCCAGGGGCCATTCCACAAGGAACAAAAAGCACAGTTTAATCAGATGGGGAAAACCAGAATATTTGGGGGCACATGTGGAGGGAAGCCTAGCTGTGAGGGAGCTGCTGAAATTCACAGTGTTGGAGCTGTACTTCTTATAAAAGAAAACCCCTTTCTTTCAAGTGGCCATTATTTCTTCAGGTAGAATCTGAAACTGCAGAGTGCTGGAAAAAGTACAGTCATTAAAAGCACGACAGCATTGTATTAATCATCAAGTGTGGTTTTAAGTAAGCCAAAAAGTAGTAATAATGGAAATAAAATTATGCTCTGTGCTGTACTAATAAATGACCGAGAGTCATGGCCACCAATTAGCATACCAACAGGAACCCACTCAGGGATTTTTTTTCTCAATCTCAAAATGTGTCCTCTCCCAGCAGTTCTAAGTATATACCCTTGTTAATATGAAACCACCGTGAGCAGCTTTTGTATGTTGCTTAAAATCAAAGTGTTTTCATCACCTGCCAGCTGATGTCACTGAAAAAATGCTGAACAACTTTTGGAAATGCTGAGCATCTTCTTTCCACTTATTTCAAGGAAAAGTACTGTCAGTACATTCAGAAAATGTCTGGCACCTTCAGCACTGGCCTGCTAACTAATGACGCAGAAGAGTTGTTAAAGGATTAATGTTTCTAACTCTGAAAATAACCCTTCTAGCTCAATCTATTGTATTTCATAGATTTATCTGGTATACCTCAATTATATAGCAGTGTCGCTAGGAGACCATTATCTTGGGCTAATGTTCTACTCACTGTCTTTTCATTCTGTTCCTTGAATAATCTGAGTTAATTAAAGGGCTAAGTAGTCTTTTCTCAGTACTTTTTTCTTTTTAATACTTCTGTAGAAAGAGATGTGTATATTCCTGAGTGCAGAAGATTGATTTTTCTTTTCAACAATGAAGTATAAAATGTTGAATATTGAATACAGTGAAGAATTTTGTTTTCATCATTAGATATGAAGTCTCTTTGTACAAAGCTTTCTATAATTAAGCAATATTTCTCCTCAAAGGAGGGCCCTGGAATGAGATGATTTGCTCCGATGACAGTTACACGGACGGGCTTTCTCACTGTAAAGCTTTAATTCACAAAGCTGGTCATGGTCTAACAAATGGGCTGAGTGTAGCTTTGGGAAGCCGTTCTGCTCATGTGTGCACTTCATGACTCATTCATTCTTGCCTTGTGACAGAGCAATTCTTTTAAAACTATTTTCAAGGATGCCATATTTCACACTTTCATACTTTGAGAGCTCCATAAAAAATGTGGAGTTCTAGCTGTGCTAAACACCCTTGGACAGGGCACCAGGTATACAAAGTATGTGGTATCAGGCAGTTGTGGGCAGCTGGGAACTGGTTCACCGAATGAGAATGCCAGGTGAATCTTTACAATGGTTTTTGCTTCTCATGGAACTCATTAGTAAACTACTGTTACTCAGTGTGCTTTTCTAGCTTTATAAAGTTCTGAGAATCATAGAATAATTCTGGTTGGAAAAGACCTTCCAGATCATCAAGTCCAACTGTTAACCCAGCACTGCCAGGTCACCATTAAACCACGTCTCTAAGTGCCACATCTATACAGCTTTTAAATACCTCCAGGGATGGTGACTCCACCACCTCCCTGGGCAGCCTGTTCCAATGCCTGACAACCCTCTCTGTAAAGACATTTTCTTGTGTTCCCATCTATGTTAGCAGGGGGAACCTGGCAGCACACCAAAAGAGCAACAATTTGTGCAGAAGCTCGGGCCTCTGCTCATGTGGCTTAAACTGACTCACATAAATGCTGATGTTTTCACAGGTTGCTCAAAGCTGAATTATGTCACAGAAATTTTGCATTAAAGGACTTGTAGGCAAAATGGGGCAAAAAGACCACAAAGTATCATGTTTCCAGGTTGAGGACATAGAGTACTGAAGAGTAGTGGGAGTTTGTACCTAACTCCTTAAGGCTGTCAGGTGGAAGAAATACTGAACTGTCACCACAAATACATGGACTAAGGAAAACGTTATGCCTGCATTACATGCACCCATGACCAAGTATACAACAACAGGAGGCCCACACGTAGCAGGAAAAGAATGATCTATTTTTCCTATAGGACAGCTGCAGCTACCAACCCCTGTTAATGGGGGTGTCAGGAAAAGGAGGTGGAAACCGTTGTGGGAAAGGGGAGAAGCTCTGTTCCAGCTTTGAAACAGGCTTTTAATTTGGGCCTATTTGCATCCTCTTGAAAATAGCAGGGATTCAGGTAACTGAAGGTTGGAACCTGATGTTGCAAGTTGTCAGGGAGCAGCAAGAACAGAATTGCTCCCTAAGGGGGAGCAAGTGGGAGCTGAAGTGGATAACTTAACAGGCAGATCAGGACCCACTCTTACAACCTAAGCAAGGCAGACTTTGAGACAGATGTCATGTTCAGCCAAGAGTCTAGATCATAAGGTAATGTCAAAATGAAGAGAGGCTAAGCCTTACTCATGGTTGGGATCAGGTCCAGCAACCACCAAGGCAGAGCCATAGCAATGAGACCAGGCTGAAGTGAAGCTAGGAAGCCAGTCCACAAATTGAAGCCCAGATCAAGTATTGGTAAAGCACAAAGCACCCAAGAATGCAATACTCTTCAACACAGCTCAGGTGAGAGCTGGATGTCCAGGGCTGAGCTTAAATAGAGTGCCTGGGACCTTGGGTGTGACTAGAAGCTACAAGGTGAGGCTGCTCAGAGCCATTAAGGCCTATTAGTGCATCAAGACCCACAGAGTTCATCTAGACCCTTTCTACCTTACAGGATGTGCATTTGTAGTAATATATTGAAAGCAAGCCTTTTACCTCAGTTATCGACTGCTACTCTTTCCTGACTCAGCTCTTGCTAAAGGAAGGGGTGAAGTACTAAGCAGAACAGCTACATACTGTATCCTAGACGTGAGGCTCAGCCACAATGAAGAACAACGTCCACCGGGAGCATCTCATGGTTCCTTCCTGAGTTCACGTGCTCTCTACTTCATGTTCTGAAAACAAGATAAAGTATTTCAGGGCTGAAGGTGAAGGACAGAAAGACAGTGTTCTGTTCTGTGGTTGTGCATATCTTTGTGGGTTATGATTAGGGCTGGCAGATGCTGTAGGAGTACAAACAAGCTCTGTTCAGGAAAAAAGATAAGAAATTTGCATTGTTGTCAGATAACACATAGAAACAGATAAGAAGGATTATTCATTGTAATCCTTCTAGGTGTTATCTTATTATCTAGTGGTAGCACATGCCACATGGGGCTTTACTGGTAAAGTAAAACAGAGAAATACTAAAAGCAGCAGCAGAGTCTGAAGTACAAATTGTGCAGTCCTAGCAAGAGAGCGTTCTGCACACCACACACCACTCCCTCCTTTCTCTTTTTTTTTTTCTTTTTCGTGTTTCTCTGAAGTGAATAGTATAGCTTCCTGATACAGCTGTAAGCTCAGACAGCTCTGAAAGTTAGAAACAAACAAGTCCCAAACTCCAGAAATAAACTAAACATTTATATTTAAAATAAATTAAAACATTAATATGAAAGATACAGTAGTTTTATATTTTCAGGCTGTCTTTTCCTTGCTGTTTCTGGAAGTTTCAGCTTCCCATATCTAAAAGAGAACTGAGGCTTTTATTCGTAGCTTGAAAAAAAACCCTTTTTCAATAAAAGTTAAAATTGGGTGCTTAGTTATAATTAACAAAGTTTGGTTATAATTAAGAAGCAGCTGGCAAAACACTTTTTAGCTAACTGTTCACCTAAAATGGTTTTAGCCTCTTCTTATGGAAAGAAAACAGTTTCAGAGGTCCTTCATTGCCCTCTGCGGGAGAGCCTTAGCATTGCCTGTAGAGCAGTCAGCTCTGCAGCCACTGAACGCTCCTTGCCTCACTGCGCTGTTCTGTTTTGAAGAAATTACCTGCATTGTGACATTAGTAAAATTAAAATTTTAATTAAATTCGAAAAGGATTGTTACTTGATTCTAAGTACAGTGTTGATGGTAGAAGACAACGTTTAGAAGTAGCCTTTTTATCCTGGGTTTTCGTAAGGCATGGCTATTTTAGAATAAATATTTTGAAGCTTTAAAGATACTGACATTACTAATAATAGTTTGTGTTTCTGATTTGAAGTAAGCAAGGTTGTAGCAATTAACATAAAAATAAGATGACAATATTTTAGCTTTTATTCTAAAAGCTGCGTTCCCAGTGTCTGAAGTATCTCTAATTTACATGACAGTAATTCTCATTGTCTTCAGTTTGTTCACAGTTACAAATGCCATCCTATGAAATTACTTTTACCCACAGTAATCCATAATTGACACCAGTCATTCATAGGACTAACACAAATAAATGTCAAACTTATTTTTTCCACTGTTACATCGCATTTTTATTTCATAAAGTGCTAGAGCAACTCATTCTGACACAGACGTTGGCACTCTACAGTACCATTGTGTATGTTCCTCCTTCCTTTAGATCTAAGCTTGTCTCTATGAAATATGTCAGTCCTGCTCTTATGCATTATATTTAGATATTTAGGACATGATGTTACAGGGTTTTAATTGAACTCAGGCATTTTTCAAATACCTGCATATTTTTATTCTTTTGCATTCTCAATGTTCAAATATTCTCAGCTCTGATCTGGTTTGTCATTTTTGCAGATTTCAGTATGCTCTTGTCTGACAAGTCTTCTTTATATATCTGCTGTATCAGTTCCTCTGCTGTCTTGGAAAAGCTCCTTCTCCCTTCTCTTTTTAGCCTCCAGCTTCCATGTGGAGAGCTTCACATTTCTCATGTACAGTGGTCTGAGCTTGATAAGATTATATTTAGCTGTATCAGTAGGATTTTAATCCAATAATCCTGTTGAGAGGTTCTTGGCAGCAAGGAGACCTGATGTACCTGTTTCACCTGTCACTTATCTCGCATTCTTTTGCAGTCAGTTTTCTCAGAACTCTATGTGTTAGTATTAGACACTGCGAGGAAATGGCTAACAAAAATGCATCCACTCTTGCACTAAGGGGTGAAAATACATAAAGAATGTAAAACATTCACATGTCATATAGAATTGTCAGCCCGCTCCTGGGTTTGAAATAACCCTTGCCAATAATGCATTTCATAACTCTTCATTATCAGGCTCTCTGCCAATACCAATCAGGCTCAAGTGGTACCATCAGACCAACCCTTCCCTAGGTTTGAAACATTTCTTTTTCTTTTGGGAAGTTCATATTGGCCTGAGTATTGGAAGGCAGGAGGGGAACAAAGAGGGAGAAGGTGAAAGGCCTCGGTGCACTACTTAGGATACAGTTATATCCCGTATTGACTAAAACCTGTTCAGACCAAGAATACACAGTTGTTAGTAAATACAGATCTGAATTTTGCAGTTGAAGAGCATAAGGATGGATCTGCATCATCATATATAACTGGCAGTTGTTCTTGAGTGGAAATGTCATTAATTCTTCCTCTTCCTAAAAATAGTTAAATGATTAATATCATTCCCCATCTAAAAAAGTAAAAATAGGAGATACTCACTGTAGAGGGACAAACTTCTAGCCCTTGTAATGGCATCACAGAAAACCAAAGTGAGTTGCTGAAGTGGACCACTGTAAAGTTGAAATCAATCTTTCTTCCCAGTTTGTTAGCAGATGCTGACAGGATGGGATTGTTGCAGGTTCTGCATGCACCTCTGGAGTGTTTGTTCGAAGTCAACTTCACTGATTCCAAGGGTATTTTTATGTCGAGATTTTGTGGTGACATTCTTTTCCTTGTTTAGGACCTAGAGGCACATCACGGTCACGGGGCCATCACAACTGGATTTCTTCACAAAATAGTTACTGCTGAAGCACCACTTCATCATAAAGGTGATGAGCTGTGGCTAAAGGTAACAAAGGCGGTGGCCAGGACCACACCTGGAGGACTACATGGTGATAGTCTTCTGCACAGGCTATCCTACCTGCCTGACTATTGACATCCATGTGTTCTGCTTTCAGATGGATACTGTGATCAGGGACTCCCATCTAATCTTAACATTTGTCCTTTCAAAGCTTGCCATTAAGCCCCTCACTTATCTGCCACCCTCTGACTCCAAGTGGTGGGATGTTAGAGGGGAAGGAATATGTGGTCCAGCACTTACTCCACACTTAAACACAGCTTGTCAAGACTGTAAAGTAGCAGCTTTTTCAGAGATCTGTGGGATTGCTGGAGTACTATTTTGTGCTGGTTTTGGCTGGGAGAGTGTTAATGTTCTTCCTAGTAATTCCAATAGGGCTCAGTTTTGGATTTGTGACAAAAAGAGTGTTGCTAACACACCCATGTTTTAGCTGTTTCTCAGCAGGGCTTACACAGTGTCAAGGTCTTTTCCACTTCTCATGCTGCCCCACCAGCAAGCAGGCTGGGGCTTCACAAGAAGCTGGGAGTGGCCACAGCTAGGACAGCTGACCCCAACTAAAAAAAGCAATATCACACACCATATGAGGTCATGCTCAGCATGTAAAGCTGAGGGAAGAAGGAGGAAGTGGGAACAGAGTGACAGCATCTGTTTTCCCAAGTAACTGTTGGGTGTGGTGGAGCCCTGCTGTCCCGGCAATGGCTGAACTCCTGCCTGTCCATGGGAAGTAGTGAAAGAATTCCTTGTTTTCTTTTGCCTGTGTGTGTGGCTTTTGATTTACCTATTGAACTGACTTTATCTAAACCCACAAGTTTTCTGACTTTTACCCTTCCAGTTCTCTCCCCATCCCTCCGAGGGGAAGCGAGCAGCTGTGTGGTGCTGAGCTGCTGGCCAGGGATAACCCACTGGCACAGTTCCTCCACCACATGTCAGTTCTGCAGGAAGAAAGGAAGGAAGACATGCACATCAAGGTGTTCCGGGTTGAACTTTCTTTTCCACAACTTCTTGCTGGCATGTTTGTGTTTTCCTTCTCAGTGTGGATGCTTGTACAGAGTGGAAGAAAACAAATTATAAGCCTGTCTTCCAAAAGGAGATAACCTACTTGTGTGTGGAGGAAGGGACCTCCATAGCTGTAAAGCTTCTTTCTGGTCTCTTGTCAAGTCAGTGGGCAATATCTGCTGGTCACTCCATAGAGATCTTTTTATCAAGTCTCTCTTCTCAGTCTGCTTTTGTGGTTCTTTTCGTTCCCTGGGATGATTCTTTCCCCCTGTTTTTTCAATAGATGCCTATACCATTCTGTGGCCTAAATTTGGGCAAAAGTGGATGCTTTTAAATCAGAGTAAGTCCAGGCCCTCCCTTCTCTCAGACCTATTATCAGGTGCCGATTAAGCAAGCCCATTCAGCTAGACTATGACAGCTATGAATATGGTCCACCCTGTGACTAGTTGCTGAGATCAATGCTTTAGCTGAAGCAACAACTGCAACTTGTCCTTAGCAGACTGCAAATTAAGGCTTGTGTCTTGCTGTAAGCCTCCATCCAGACCCTTGATGGCTAGTTTCATTCATATCCTTAATGTATGTAGTTTTTATGTCTTTATGTTGTATGTCCTTAATGCATAATCCTCAAAGTGTATTCTGTTTCCAGGATTTATCTTAACCTTAAGCAGGATTGACTATGTCTCAGTTCCTTCATTTTCTTTGCAGATAGCTAAGTTCACTTAGCTTGTAAATGCTGGGTCTCTAGCACATCATTACCGAAACCAAAACTTATATATTCACTGTTCAGAGTGGATAGCTAGTCAGTGCTTGGGGGATTTTGTGAAAAAAAAAAAAAAAAAAAAAAAAAAGCCTACTGTCACATTTGATTTTCCTCTCACAGACTCACATTCATTAATTCAGTGCAAAGCACAGACCTCTCTCAGAACCTTCTTAAGAATTTTATTTAGCAGTAGGGCAATCAAATCAAGACTCCATCCACCTCTGCAAATGTGTGTTGTGATTATGTGGTCTCCAGCCTGTCAGAAGCTTATGAAACATTTTTCTAATCAGGGAAAGGCAACTCAGGCAATTTTCTCTATTTTAGCTCTTGTACCACATAGCTCCTCTGTTATCTGACACTTATTTCTGTCATAAGAAAGCCTAATGCATAGAAAACTATGTAAAAGCAACTCATCACATGTATATTTAGGTCCTTTCCATGTTATGCAATGCTGTTTTTCATTCTTCATCATATTTTTGTTACCTTTTTAATAGGTTACAGGCCTGTATCTCACATCAGAACCTTGACAGGCTGATCTTGGTAAGGTGAGAGCTATTCCCTTCATTTTGGTATATATTTAATAGTTATAAACATCACAAATGAAATACAATGTGTATACTCATCATTGCCTCAGATACAGGAAACTTCTTGTCATTCCTGTCTGCTGTAACCTTGCTGTCTACAAATATAGTTGGAAGTTGCCTTAGATGGCTCTGCATTTCTGTCTCATGGAGTATCTGAGCTGTCTTTTCCTTTTAGGTTTTATCTGTGTGAGTACAGCTGTCAAGACACTTGTCCATGAGCCATAGCCCAGGAGTCCTGTTCTCTTTATTTTCAGAAGAGAATATACATCAGCAAGGATGAGGAAAATTCTAGAGGCCTGCAAAATGGCAATCACCGTGGCCATCTTTGAAAGAATGGAAGGGGAGAAGAAGAGAACCAAGGGAATTACACTTAGCCCACTTTCCCTTCCTAAAAATAGGCAAGGGTAAATCATCTATGTGTAAACACTACAAGATAACAAAGTAATGAGCAACAGCTAGAATTAATAAATCAGAACAAATCATGTCAAATTACCTTAATTTGCTCTACCTGAGGAACTTTCTGTATAGGAGGAGGTCAATGTAATAAGTCTTAAATTTAGTAATATCTTAGTAAGCATGAAGGTAGTTTAAAAACAAATCTGTAAGGCAGGGACATAATCTACCCTTAATTCTCTCATTTGGAAAACAGAAAAGTTGTCAGTGGCTCTTGTGGGTTTTAGAAGAGGGTTAAAGGGAACATGATGGTATCCTTCATTCCATGGTCTGTATTGAAATAAGTGTGAAAGATCTCTGGTAAAGAAAGTTCTTTTTGTGTGGCTTGCTTTCTTCTACCTCTGCAAATCATATACTACAGTAAACATTAGTTGTGATACCACTCTGTGATGGTGGTAACAGGTTATGAAAATGCCTTGCCTTCTTAATAGACCTTAATCTAAAGCCCCAGAGGCACAGAGCCTTTTCCTTGTCTTGCTTTGTTTGTGGAGGCCTCAGGTGAAGGACAATCTCAGAAATCAGTTTGCCATTAGTATTAAAAGTATATGTGGTTTGGTTTTTTTTTTCCTTGCTAAGTTGTCATCTTAATGTAACAATGTCTAGATTTAAACAAAATTTCCTGGAACACATTCCCCCAGTATCAAGACTGTTCCATCTTGCTCAGAAGTTTGCAAGATGCCACTGAAGATTTGTCTACAGCAATGAAGAATGGTTTAGCTCTGGGCCCTCCCTTTGTGCATTGAATTATGGGACAACATGTCTCTCTGATAAAGTTCTGCATTTCTTTCAGTGCTTTCCACCTTGTAGTTTTCAAGACCTGTAGGGATGCACTGCAATAGTCCTCTTTCTATTTTAAGTCTGGAACATAATATTGCTTACCTGGATCCATGGGCCCAGGTCTGAGGGATAACAGAAGGATGTTGTCGAAGCTTTCCATCCCAAAGTGCTAAAATAGGAGCTATGTCAAGCTTCTGACTAAATTCAGTGGGGCCAGGATTCTACCCTTGTCTGGATGCCATGGGATTTCTCCTTTATACTCTTCTTACTCTTCCCATATAAAAAGGTAGTTATCAGGATACTATTTTTGGGGAAGAATGTAATGAAAAATTTATTTCTGTGGATGGACAGAAATAACCTGAAAACACTTGAGAGCACTCAGAAGATCTCATTTGGCTATTATTTTTCAGGTCTAATACATCAGAAAACAGATACATTAAAAATAATGTTTATATCTTATTCTAATTTCACTTTTCATTGAGTATTTTCTAAAGCATGAACAGTATTTGTTCATAGGAGGTAGACCTGACCCTGAACTCCAAGACTAAATAGCAGTGTTTTGGTACAGTGTGAGCCTTGTCTGAATTTCTACTATTTCTATCTATCTCTGCTGAGCATAAGAAAAGCAGTTTTGAAATACATGCTTCATATGTCCTAAAATGTTGGCTGGTGGCCTTTCAAAGCATTATGCACTGTGTTCCACTGTAGAGTTCATTCACCTGTTAAAAGCAATATAGAAATAGAAAGAAATATAAAAATGTCCTCAGAATATCTATATGAGGTAAATAAAGTATATTTTTTTTTTTTCTGTAGATGGAAATATTGAAGTAGAAAGTCAAAGAATTTGACCCAGGTTACAGGGGATAAGCATGCCAAGATACATGATTTTGTTTCTCAAATGCAGGAGAACTTTACCCTGGAAAGACTAGTATGTCTGTGAGTGATACACTGGGGTATCTTCAGAAGGAGCTTTCTTCAGCAAAAGACTGAGGTAAGCTACTCTTCCCAGGGAGCTCAAAATCTTAATTACAGCTGATCTTACTACACTTTCACTATAGTTCACTGCTGCTTGTGTTCTAAAGGATCTTCTTGCTGGTTTCATGCCCAAATATAATGAATGGACCGTAGGATCAGTGTATAAAGCTGCAGATGGATCCTATAAACAGTCTCGCTCATCCTCTGTTCTCAACAATGCATAAATCACTAGCTCCATCTGCCTGCTATTTCTTATAGCATCTTGGCCATTATAACTCATTAGGAGGTGGCTGGGAATCTCATTCCAAACTGCAAGGGTTTTGCCAAAAAGCACAAGACACTGAATTTAACCCTCAGGAAAACTCACGCCTCAGCATTTTTCTGATCACTCCATTGCAGGAAGAAATGCCTGCTTTATTTTGTACAAAGCTACAAAAGGTACGTCTTCTCAAGGTAGAAAACAGGTTATTTGAAAGTCTGGGGTATCAGGCAAGAAATCCTCATTCCCTATTTTTCTTTGCTTTACAGTGAGAGGGAGTGATGATGAGCTCATATCCTGACAGATTTCACCATCATTCTGTTTGGCCCGGAGACACTTGCAGTCACCCCTGTGCTTGCCTGCTTACTATAAATAACATACTGTCAGGAAAAAAAGAAGAATTCGCAGCTTCTTACTCTGTTGCTGGCAATAGGAAGCTATTTTCATGTTGCTTGTCAAGTATCTTGGTCTTTGGCTTGGATTTCTACATTTGTGTCTAGAATAAATTACATTAAATGGAGATTGGTTGTTCCACAACCTGTCTACTGAAAGTGAGCAATATGGGATGATGCAGTCTGAGAGGGAAAAGGCTATATGAAAAAAAATAAGGTAAAGAGAAACCCTTAGGCTTTGGGAGAACAAGCTTGTGGTTGAGGGGAAGACACCTATAGATGGAGCAAGGCTTGCTGATTTGGTAAGGGTAGGCTCAGGCAAGAATTTGCATTTCTACCGAGGGACATATTTTTTTCCTCATTAAAAATCTTTACATATTTTTAATGATGGTGACCTTCTGAACATGATTTGGAAACTGAATAAATGTTTCCAGTGTCTGAATGTTATTACTAACATATATTACCTTTAAAAATATCCCTGTTTTCACCTTCAGAGGACCTATTGTTTACTTAACGATTGCTCACCGATTGCTTATCCCTGGGCAGGTATGTCGTCTTCTCTGCATCAGGCAAAAGTCCTGATCCAAGAGTAATTATACTGCGTAAAGACTGCATCTTGCCACACACATGCAATGAAAATGATAAGCACTGACACCCTTCTCTTGGTCATTTCCTGGCTCTTACTGCATTGCTCAAACACTGATGTTCTAATGCCAGTTTTTGGTGATGTGTGTCCCTGCATTACAGGGACTTGTAGTGGTGTTGGCATTCTTATCTGTCTCAAGGAGCAAGAGCTATCAAACAGCTATAAAACAAGGATATGCTTACAGTCATTTCCCACACAGACATATAAGAAAATTAGCATTTTTCTTTAATCTTGGTTTCCAGAATGTGACAGATACTGGTGGACTCCCTGGGAGTATTATTTGCTATTTTTATCAAGCACTCTTTGGTGACATATTTGAAGTCTTCTCCATACACAGAAATCAATGACATTTTTAGAAATTGTTTAATTATACCAGTGCAGACCAATATATAGGTAACCCTAAGTTGTTTTATATTGATTTTTCTCAAGCTGGTTATCCATACAAATAACTGATAAAACAATGTGGGTGTCTGCATAGGGACGTTACATTAGATAAACCATTTTGAGTCATAATGTAGCTGAAGTAATAGAGGTTTTCTGCAGGCAAGATTCTAGTGTGTATTTTCTATTCTCACTCTTTGTTACTCAAACATCACAAGTATTAACTGTCCTAATTTGCCCAGGTTTTTTATTTCTACATCTCTCCTGCATCTCCTTGCAATACAGTAGCATCTCATAAATAGATATACGCAATTTAAATTATTTACAACATCAGTTTCTGACACTCCCCAAGAAAATCTATGATGTTCTTGTTTAGCCTACCTAATGCATACCAAGGGACTTATTTTGGTGCAAACCATATTTTTCTAGCTTTTTTTTTTCAACTCTGTGTGTGGCTTTAGATCAAAGATCCTATTTCCATTAGAACTTAAAACATCAAAAGATTACAGCATTTTATTCCTGTCTAGTTGTATGATGAAAGGAAACTGTAATCTACAGCAGTGGGAACAAACTTCTAACAAGAAAAATGTCCTGCCTAATACCCAACATGTTTTAGTCAGGCTGAAGTTTATGGTAACTGCTGGATTGCTCTAAATGTACAAACAGAAAGTGGTGGAGGTGCATCTTGCAGATACCACTCCAGGCTGCAGCTTTGTAATAATATCTCCCAGAGTCCTCTTTCCTTGTCGGCTTGTACTTTACTCCCTTTATGTAGAAAATTCCCTCAGAACTCAATAAACTGCCAGAGTTAGATTATTCAAGCTTTGGATATACTGCATAATGCATCTGCTTTCTTTAATTTTTCCCCCACTGTCCAGGAAGAAACAAGCTGTGGGCTAGATGGATTTACACCTTTTCATAGAAAGGATTTCGTATCATTAGGGGATCTTTTACATTATTTTGTATTATTATTCTGGGTATAAGATGCACAGAATGCAGAGCAAAACCTACTGTTTTATGTACTTGAAGAGATAAATAATATATGAGATCAAAGATACTTTTGCTACCTTCCTGGATTTTTGTGCTCCTTTTTGGTGTACTGTTTCATAATGCAGACAGATACATATTAGGCCATAAACCATTATGTTTCTTTTGACGGTGTTACTGCAGTCAGCAAAGCAGAATAATGGTATTCAAAATATGGGTAACTTTGCTTTTGGATGCCTTGCTTTACACATAGTAGGAAGATAATGATAATAGTATTTTTTTAAACCTGTGACTTGCAGAGTTATGGAAGATTGGGACTCTTAGATGGTCTGGGAGTCTAAATAGATACATGTCAGCTTTCGGGTTACATTTTGGGCCTAAGTAGTGAAACTGAGGGAGTATGGGGAAAAAATAACTTCTCTGACTGGCTTCCTGCTGTTTTTTGTTATGCTGCATTGTAGCACAAAAGCTAGGGGAACTGGAAGATACCAACAGGGTTTACATGGGTGAAAGGGTAGATACAGTTGCAATAAACCTCTGTGATACAGTGAAGCTCTGAGTGACCCCAGCAGACCAACCTAAGAATGCATTCCTGGTGCTTTTGCTCTTGGGCTTGCTGTAGAAGTTGTTACGGTGCTAGTGGAGAAGTCTAAGAGGGGCATAACTATTGCTCTGGCCTCTACCAATGCATCCTGTCAGTTAGAGCTAGGATGCATGAACAAGCTTATTGGCATCTATGTATGCTTGTGTGCTTGTGTGTAACAACTGGTGTACTGTGTTTTACATAGGACATAAACACCATGTGCTAGGAATGGCAAATATGCTGGCCTTCTATTTTCTTCAATAAAGATGCAGAATTTGATGCTTTAACATAGAAAAGTGGGGCGCCATAATAGATTGTTCCTTCAGATAACCTGAACTATGTTGGAACAGATACCAGGCTGACAGGTCAAAGAAAGAGAAACTGTTAATATGCTTTAAATATGTAATGGGCTCATGCTGTGTACTGGGTTGGGATCTTGAAGAAAGCTGTGAAAAGTGTCCCAAAGAGCTGAATTCTGGGTGAGATATCTTGTTCCTCCAAAGCAGTCAGACCACATTAGTCTTCCACAGCATTCCTTTCACTGCAAGTGACAGGTAGTGCCTGGGTTGGCACTGCATTTGCTGTGAAAAGATGGGCAAACCTCACAGCAGGTAATGGAGTGCTGGGGGTTCTCTTTGTTTTCATGCTTACATGGCCTTTAAAGTATGAAAAAGTATCTGCTGTCATGAGTGCTTTGCTCAACTAGTTCAGTCCACCTGCCATACTGACCAGAATTTGAAGAAACGACTCAAGTCATTTTGGTTCCCAAAGGCCCACCCTTGTGGGATTGTTGGTCTTGCTTCATAGGAGTAACCTAGTGGGAAATTGCAAAGTGTTAAGTACAGAACTGTACTGGGTTGGACTGCTACTATTGGTTTAATTTGCTTATATTCTGTTCTAGTCAGTGTAAAAAGCCTGTTTTTCCTCACTGCAAAACAGCAGTGGGAGTTAAAGAATAGAGTGAACATCTGAGATATCAGCATGTGTATGCACACAAAATGACTCAGCCAAATCATTGTGCACATAGGATAATTAAAGCATCTTAAACATAAAACAAAAGTACTGAAACAAAAATGAGACAAGAGCATATGAGGTGCAGGAAGACAAATACTTAGAGGTGCAGGAACCAGAGCAGATTTTCCTTTCTCCAGTAGATGGTAGGATTTTCTCAGCTACAAACAGGCAACAGCAAAAATCACCCGAAGAATCAATCTCCAGCCTTTTTTGACTTGCAGATTCCTAAAAAATCTGTTGGAGTTATGAGTTCAGGAGGTAGCAAAAGCTGCTGGAAGAGATTTGGAAGTTCTCTGGCAGGACTACTAGCAGTAGTCCATGTAACTCAGGTTTAAACTACAGCTGAATTGTCATAGCTTGTCCGTAAGATGAATGAAAGCTCACAGACAGTGTTTTTCCACATAGCTTTCACATACACTTTAGAGAGATCAGGTGAGAAAATGTGCTAAGTAGAAGGATATTTCAGCTTTTGAATTTTAACTTTTCCAGTAGTCTGAACCCTTCTGGGGGCAACACTTCTCAGAATCTATTTTCACCCACTGCTGGAGGTAAGGTACTCAGGCACACCTTTTATATTACTCCCATATGGTTGCTCTTATACTTTGCTATCTTACTTACTCTAGTAAATTATTTTAACAATATGAGGAAATAAATTTTGCTACAGGTGTTACTTAAGTCCTTTTTCCCCACTATGTGTTGAAGGGGCTGGTAGGTAAGGCAGTAAGGTTTGAACTCCAGGCATTGACATGGATATTCCTTTATGTCTTTTGACAGTTATTCATCAGTCAGATATTCAGCTTTCTACCTGAAAATTGGGTACAATGCCCTCAAGAGCTGTGGATATATTCTTTGTGTGACTTTGTCTTTATTAGGTACTCAGATACAATAGGTAAGAGTTAGAGTGATGGCTAGGAAGATAGACTATAAGCATGAACTCTTTACTTATATCATGAAGGTCGTAAGAGAGGATGGGATGCAGTCTGGTTCTGTGTGAATTCATGCATTCTTTTCAAAATCAATGTCAGTGGAACAAAGAGAAGGTCACTTGAAAAAGCATCTTTCCTATTTTTCTTCTTCTAATGAGCCATATTAGATAAGGGTAAGGCAGTACTAATTAACCTCTACAAATGTGTAGGTTTTATTTATGCTCTTTGGTTCCTGAGTGAACCTTACTGTGCATATTTTGTGCAGGCTTAGAATTTGTGGATTAGCATAATTCAAGGTTTACCATAATACTTATGTGTATTAGCAGCTTCTGAATAGAGATAGATATCCAACCATCTGTCCTGGGCATTATTTACAAGGTGGCCAAGTTGCTTCTTCAGCTCTAGTAAGGTAAGAGGCCCTGCACAATTTTAGTGCTGCTTTTAATGTGATCGTTCCAAGCCATCTGCAGTCCCTGGAGCATCATGAACGTCCCCAGAGCTTTTAAACCTACTTTCCATCTGTTGCCTTCTCACCTACAGCATCATTAAAATGTCCCAGAAGATTTTGCTGCTTTCCCTTACAGCAAGAGCAACATTTGGAGCCTTCTGCTGTGTGCTGGTGCTGCTGGGAGCTGGCAGGCAGCAGGAATCAACAGCCTCAGAGCCCTGCAAACTAGGGTTAGACTCAGAATTAGACCATGGTCAAAGCCATATACTTGTCCTGGGAAATGAGAAACTCATGTACAACCTTAAGGGTGCTACCCGGAGCTGACATCTGTATGTTCAGAGATTTTAATATGTTTCTTCTCAAGGGCGGAGCCTTGATTCCATTTTTATCTACTTGCTGGTCAGAACAGCTGACCCAGCAAATAAAAAGCAATTTACTGCTGTGCAACCTGGAAATAAGGAGAGGGAGGAATGGTGAAAGAGAATTTGCCATGCGTTCTGGGCATAACTTAGGAAAGCTTCCTGGTTTCCCTGTGAAAAAGACTTCCCTCTGTTTACATAACTGAACTGGAGACAATGTAAAGCTGCAGTATATACCTGCTTACATTAGGTAGGCCAGCACCAGCCTCCAGAAAACAGTGTGTACCATCCAGGGACCAACACTGCAGGCATTTGGCATGACCAGCTTGGAGCACAAGAACCAGTTTTACACCATTTGAAGAGCTGTGGGGGTCACTATTATTCCTTTGTTGTCAAAGTAGCACAAAATTTTAAACAATTCCAACAGTATTTTAAAAATCAGCAAGATAAATTTCTGAGAGCTATAATAATACAAAATGTAGTTTTGGTCCATATGAAAAAAACTTCTCTATTTCCTTCCTGCTTTAGAGATCGAGTTGATATTTGGCAGGGGAATGCCCTTGTGTCAGAAATTTGCTATTCTCTCCTGACAATAGAGCATTTTTTATAAGGTTAAAAATCACCGTGGTAGCTCAGTAAATGTGCACGCCATAAAGACTTCTCAGAGTTTGGTACCTATTTTCTCAGGAAATCTGATCTGCAGTAAGCACATATGTTACCCAAGCTGAGATGTACAGATGGAGACCCCTGGAGCAGCTGCTTCTGGCTGATGCAGACTTTGTGGTTCTTGACAAAACAACTAAGACCAATGAGCCTGTCCCTCAGGGATTTTCAGTGCTCCTTCTACTGCATCAGTTCTGGAAGCAGTGGGACAAGAACTGAAGTATAGTGAGGAGTGACAGTGAGGTGACAGAGTGTGGTGAAAAGGGGCAAGGCACCTAGAAAGAAGACTGGAGCACGGAGTTCATGGAAGAGTACAAATGCTAGGACCTCTTCTGTAATGCTGGATAAGAGATTTGACTGTTTCAGGTATTTTGAGAAGAGTCTTGAATGCAAGAAAAATTAGGTTCTCCTAAGGAAAAGAAGCCACATTCTGACACTATGAAAGACCAATGATCACTTTCCAAATAGAATGGAAACAAAACTGACAATAATTAGCTAGTAATGGGAATTAGAAAGAAGAGGAGGCAAGAAACAGAAGAGGGAGTAGCAAGAAGACAGAGCTGCAAAGATGTTGCTTGAAATATCTGGATACTGAGGGGGGAAAAAGGAAGAGAATAGAAAAGTAATTTAGAATATGAGACTGATGATTGATAAACAAAATAAGATGACAAGAACTGTCATGAAACTTTACAAACCAGCTTTAAAAACAGAAATGGTAATTTCCTACACATCTACAACACATATATATGTACCACATATATACAACTGTTCTTCCTAGAAATATTTGCCCTCCAGCTTCCAACACTAAATGTTGTTGTAGGACAATTATACCCATGATTTCTTTTACTGAACTTGTAATGTTCAGACATCAATAAAAATCAAAATTCTCCTTTCACTTCAGAGCCCTCCAGGCCCAATAAATAAAGGAAGGGAGTTCAATTAACAGAATCCTGGTAGCTTCATTACCCTTTCTCTGTAGAGCTCTTGCAGAAAGACTGAAGAAGCAAGACTGCAGAAATGGAAGAGGAGAATGAAGCAGGAAGAAAAAAGACAGAAGCAAAAATGGACTCTTTAGCAAATAACTATCTAATTAGGCACTCTCTTGTACTGCGAGTTGGACCAAAAGAAAATTCATCCTTGCTGCCCATCCATTGACTTCACTAGAGAGAGCAGTACTGAATAAAATCTTGGCATTCTCACATATGTTTTCCTTGTAGTTAATTACACTTTTATTCTAAGTTAATTGTGCCTATGTGAAAGAAAAATGGAAGAGAAATGGGAGTCAGTTTCTAGCCACTGGCTTGCCAGAATGATACCGTTTATGTGGTTAGCTGCTGCCCAGAAGCCAGCACACACTTTGTTCTTTGTTCCAGTCCCAACGCTTTGCCAGAGATATGTGCTTCAGGACTTGAGAAGTACAACATTGCCTGAAAGGCACCTCCTCACGGGGAGAACAGAGATGGACAGAGTTCTCCATACAGCCCAAGGTCGAGTGAGGCTTTAAAAGTAGTCATGCTCAGATATCAGAGTACAGCATCTTTTTCTGCAGCCGTTGTGTTTTGTTTGCTGCTGATAAAAGGCCTCTGTGAGAAACCACAAAAAGACATGGAGCTCTACTACACCTTTCAAGCAGGAACTCAGAGGAACCCTTTTCACTGCTGCTTCTGTGTTTCATCTTTACAAAGCTTGTTTCAGAGGATTACCGTATGGTCTCATTTATTAATGACTCTGAAGCTCCTTTATCTTTGGAGGAAAGGCTTTACAATGACAACTATAATGCTACAATCCTATATTAATCTCTGGATGTCTAGTACAGATGGGACTAGAATTTGTGTGCTTTATCCAGTTTAATAAAGAGCAGTGTACTGTTCTCAGCAGATCCCTGAATGACCTTTCTAGGCCTTATCAAATGATATATCCAGGTTTACTTATGCTTAAGTGGCACCGCCTTCTACTAATATTTTCTCCTTGACTGAGAACCAAAGACCAAGTTAGTCAAGCAGAGGAAGTCGTATCTGTTTAATATTCCCCCACACCCCAATCAAAATCTCATTTCAGATTTTAAAACTATATGAAAATGTTTCCTTTCTTCTTGTTTGTTTTGTGGTTTGTTTTTTTTTTCCAAGTGCTCATTTATTTGAGTTTTATTATGACCATATACTCTCACTTGGTGCTAAATATTTTTCATCAGTTATAACATCTACCATGGACCTAACACCACAGAAACCAGTTTAAATCATCAGAATCCACTGGATGATGTTGTTATGCTACTCTCTAAATTGGTCTCTTTTCAGATCTACACATGCAAATTCACTTACATACCTGCATAGGTTTCCAAGGAGTAGAAAAAAGCTAATAGCTTGGAAAAGTAAGCAAAAGGCATACATGCCTGAAAAGAACAATTATCTATAAATTAGCAGCAATTGTCTGCAAGGAGTAGCCAGTAAAGAAAGGCCACATCTCTCAGAAGGGCACCTCCATAGTGCACAGGTTTGGGTAGGTGATAACCAGACCATTAAACAAATGTGACACTGATGGATAGCTGCTACCCTGCTGACACAGGTTAAGAGGTATATCATATATGTTCATTCATTTACAGACACATGACTAAAATGGTGATGCACAAGAAAGTGTAATACAAGTATAAAAAATCACTGAAAGACTTAATTATGGTCTACAAATGTGTCTCTCAGTAACTTCTAACCCTTTCTGAATTTTTGGTGTTTCCATATACAGACCAAGAATTTAAAGATGGAAAGACAAATTAGAAGACACTTCAAATTTTAGTCTAATGAAGGAACCTGAACTTTTAATTCTTTTCATTGCCTGACATTTGTGATTTTTTAATTTGGAGGGCAGATTATCACCTCCCATTCTCTCACTATGATAGAGAGTTAATATTTTGAGCCCTGCAGTCAGCAAATGCATGTCTGAACTGTGCCACAGGAACCTGCACTTCCTTAAAGCAAAGTGAGGGAAGGAGTCCCTTAGCTTGCACTCTCTCCTCTATGTGACAGGGAAAGAGACTGACTACATTACACACTGAAGAAAGCCAGAGAATGATCAGGGTGATGTAATGAAGCTGTTTGGATCCTCCTGAAGAGAAGGGCACAGTTGGGTCAGAACTGCTGGAGAGGAAACTATTCATGGAAACTGTGTAAGAAGCTGTCAGGCAGTGGGACACTGAGTCTGGGAAGGAAAAGCAAATTAGAAGAACGTCTGTAATTGGCACCAGTAAAGTAGAAGTGCTTGAAAGTACAGATAGTCAGACCAGCTACTGGAGCAAGTTCATGCTAATAATTTGACCCCTTCAGCTCATTAAGAAGCAAAACACCAGGCAGAGAATAGCCAAGGTGTTGAATAAGACTGCTCATTACTCCAGTCAGCTCAAGTAGGGTGAAGAGCTGGATTGTATTTCATAAGAGTGACAAAGAAAAAGGAATGAACATAAGAGCAGACGTGATAGGTACTTGCCTCCTACATAAGTGCAATATATATATATAATCACACAAAGAAAAAGAAATGTGGGAAATAGAACAGACCAGGATAGTCCGAGATGAGTCTCTGTTCTCAGGTGGGCAAGAGTTCCTGTCAGTAATTGCTATATGATAAGAGGGTCTTGATGCAGTGTTACATATGGCAGATGGACAAAGGGCATGAAAATTGCTCCTGTTAACCCAGTTAAGCAGCATGTCATCTTTGATTTACTTCTTACTGATTTGGATCTACAAAACTTTATTGCTGGAGCCAGATCCTCAAATCCATCCCCAGACATTAGGAACCTCTTCTCTCTGTGTGGCAAGTCAGAAATGTGATGAAAACAAGACTGTGCTAAGATGGGCTGAGGGAAACATAGCCACTAAGAAGGCATAATGCAGGGGGTGATCCTGAATCCCAGCTGTCTCCCAGTGCCAGGATGGACTCCATTTTCTCTTAAGCATCTACCCTGACTTTTGAGCACTTCTCTTCCCCACTCTGCCTTTTAGAGGGACACAGCATAGTAGGAAATTCAACATTTTGGAGAGAAGGAAGAGCTTGCACATAGCCTAGTGAGGAGAGAAAGGCAGGGTAAGAAATGGGTAAGAAATAGGTTCCCACCCTTGTTCCCAATGAAATTAAGTCTTCTTTTCACTTGGCTGCAGGTTCACATTGCCTCTTGTTGTCTCATTTCCGTGTCCTGGAAATCTTCATCCTTGCTGCATACAGTCCATCTTTAACAGGCAGACTGATGTATCCTTTTTTAGTTACCTTCTTTGCTGCCAGTGTCCTGGTGGACATGTATGTGAACACTGCAAGAGAAGAAGGACTGTTTACTCTGGACAACTTGCCCAAAACAGCAACTAAAGTCAAATTGCACACATCCTACTCTGGTGCCCCAGCAGGTGAATTGCAGAAACCACATCTCTAGAAATGTCCTAAACATTTGAGAAGCTGACCTCACAAAACTTCTGCTGACTTTAGTGCACCACATTGTACAATGATACAACTCATATTTAAATATGTTTTCTTTGAAGAGTATGTCTTTGCAATTCTAATACAAAAGATTGATTTTGGGTTTTTTAACTTGAAACAGTTGAAATAACACTATCACATAATAAAATAGTTATAATAAAGTTTTAATAAACTCATTAAAATGTCTCCATCATAAAAATGTCACCTAATGGTTGAATCTGGCTATTTTAATGCACACTGGTGATTTAATAGCTAGCTCATGACATGCTCTGCCTTCTGCTTGGAAAGGAACACTCCTTCTCTAATACAATCATTTATTTATCTTAGTAGGACCTCTAGTAATAAAGTCAGCAGGGCAATGTTTCTTGAAGAAGTAACTTCTTCTATAGACAGAGTTTCTGTCCTGGTTGTATAAACTGAATTTGTGAAATGATGGCTTAGAAAAGCATCAGGGAAAAATGAAAGGCATCCAGTCTACAGAGGGGACAAAAAGAAGGGGCTAATATATTTTCAGTTTGAGTCAAGTCTGTCAAGTTATTAAAGTTCTATTACCAATTTTTCCTTTGTCCTGACAGCCCACAACATTTCTCAGAATTGCAAACAGTGGCAGATTTGGGCTTTCATTAATATGCACATTAAACCACAAGAGACCTTGGGAAAACTTTCTCAAATTGCAACCACCCTGGGCTAAAGCAGCAGAAGCTTTTGTTAGAATTATGCAGCCCTTTGGGACATGTAAGAATAGCATCATTTTGTGTCAAGACTTGCCACTGTATTTATCATGGATGGTAAATTAATCCCTTTCCCACAGTCACCATCTATAATAATGTCACTTTAGAAGGATTACATTAGTTTCCTGTCGCTTTTAACCAGCATGGTTTATGTTCATTAGCTGCAGAGGCTGTACAACATGCACGGGCATGCAGAGCCTAAAGAAAAGGAGTTCCTGAAGATCCTTGGGTTTCATCTCTTTCAGATTCCCTCAGCAGGCATGACTGATAGTTTTCTTTCTATTACTCAATGCAAGAAAGTGCCATGCCTTGGTTTTGTAATCCACAGTTCACAAAGATATTGATGGCTGCAAGCAGTGTTCTGCTAATGCACTGGGACTCCTTCATCATCCTGCGAGGAGGACTTTTCGTGCTTTGGCTGGGGGTGCCCTAGAGTCCTTTGGACAAAAAGACCAGATCAGCAAGGCATAAGTGGCAGGGGAACTTCAGAGCAATTTAGTGAGCTCAGCCTTGCACACAAGAGGGAAGTTAACCAGCTGTTGAGAAAAATCTGCCTGTTATGGCCATGGCAGCCACTTCTCTGGAGACTTTCAAGACCTGTCTGGATGCATTTCTGAGTGATCTGCCCTAGCTTTGTCCTGTTTTGGCAGTGGAGTAGGACTCAATGATCTTCAGAGGTCCTTTCCAACCCCTAACATTCTGTGATTCAGTGATTATCCTCACAAGCAGGCATACTTCTGAGCATTTGTCAGTCCTCCATTATAGGAACATCCTTGCATATCAGGGTGACCCTTAATAAAGCTGATTATCAGCATCACTTCCTGCAGATATTTTTTTGTGTCATCCAAATTGAAAAGTTTGTTTTCTGCAACAGTAGTACGGCCTGTTAGACATTATTCTACAGGCTGTTATTCTACTGGCTGTTCTCAGTCACATCTGTACCAGCACTGCTTTTCTGCATCCCTTTCTACAATTTGAAGGTATAAAATACCAAGAGAAGTTGATACCAAGCTTTTACAATATTTCATACCACTGTGCTTAATTATGTGCGATTTAAAAACATTGGGCAATCCTCCAGACTGTTTTGAATGGAGAATACTCCTTTCCTACTGACCAAAGAAATATCCAATTTAGTTCTGGTTTTCCTCTATAGTTATGTAACCAGTTCTTTCTTCCTCATAGGTGAAAAGCAATTCTGGTCCTGCAGAAGCAGTTTATCAGCATTTATGTGTCCAGAAATACCTGGTAAAAGTAACACAGAGGAGAGAGATTTACAGAAAACTCTTTTTAGCACAGAAAAAAATAGATTATTTTATATGATCATCAGGCAATGTTTTATGTCACCAAGCCACCACCATAATACAAATGAATTGGCAGCTTTTCTACACAGGGGTGGTAAAATTGATGCAATAACTACTAACATTAATTCATATAAACTGTTAAAATTTAAAAAAAAGCAAAACAATGGAGGACAGATCTTTGAGGATGGCTTTACTATTGCTCTTTCTTTTATACACATCTATAATACTAAATTGCTATGAAAGATTTTTAGTGGAAGCTGCATATATTTTTTTTTTTTTCAGACCAGTCATTAAGCATCTGGTGCCTTAATCCCACTAAGGTATAATTCCCCATCATAAAATTAGACTTTTCCTGTGCACAGCTTGTATTTTTTAATGCCTTTTATAACTCCAGCGCTTACAACGTTTTTATCTA